>CM074949.1:14938789-14956995 GCA_037577455.1 Pangasius macronema
TCACTTCACTTCACTTCACTTCACATATAAATAGACATATACACATACACTCACTGTTCACTCAGGAGCTCCTGTACACCTGCACATGTATGCATTCTGCATGATTTTAACCATTGCGCTGCTGTCACAGCATTGGCTGATTAGATAATAGCGTAAATGAGCAGCTCTACGAGGGTTCCTAATAAAGTGGGCAGTGAATGTATATACACGTGTTGACAAGGTGTGGGTCATGGACAGCTTAGACAGTCAAAATAACAAAGGGTTTAACTGAAAACACACAATCATTTGTTATATCCTATCAGCTATCATTTTATGCATCTCTTAAAAAAAACTTTTAATGGAAATACTATGACAAGCAGAGTTTCTTTTTTATCTATTCTGGTGATTGTAATGTGTGAACTTTATATGTCTATGTCTATGTGTCTATGTACATAATGTGAATTATTGGAAATAGCCTAAACCGAACAGCTTTACTTAATTCCCCAAATTTTTTTTTGCTTCTCTTAAATGTGATTTAATAGATCCAACATTTACGAGTACATAATGTTATTTCAGCTGCTCCGTCAGCAGTTATCCATAAGAACAGACTTATGCATTCTGCATTTTTACATACTGCATTTTTTCCCTCTAATAGTTTTGAGGCTGGATATCTGCCCAGAAGTCCAGTTAATATCCTTGTCTATGAGACATTGGTGGATGTGTGCTGGATTTCACGCACCTGGCTTTATCAGCAGCGAGAACCCGTGAGCCTGCATTCACTCTGCTGCCAGTGCATATCTAGTGAGGTCTACAGGCCAAATCGAGATTCGAACACAGCCCAATAAGTCAAAGAGTCTAAACGCACAAGCGTAGCCAACCTGAGTGTAGCCCAGTGGGGAGAAAAGCTGATAGGATTTTGGCTTTGTTAAAAGCCTAATCAGTTATTACTGTCTTCTGTTCAGTCTGTCTTATCATAGTCTGCCTGTTCTTCCTTTACATAGCTCTTCACAAATGCAGCTCACTTAAGCTGGGTTGTATGTTCAGGTCAACTACACTAAGCCAATCAGAGCAGCGTGGAGCCTATTGAAGACAAACTATGTGTATTGAGACCTCTTTCTCATATTTCTTCACTTCTTTACACATCATAACACCAGGTAATGAAGCTCTCAGAGGCAGTGGGTAATGTAGTGCAGGTTCCCACACATTAACATCTGAGTATCTGAGAGTAAATTACCCGAATCTGTTACGATGATTAAGTCCATATGGTGCTTAATTCAGGAATGCTTGTATCTTCTGCGGTATTAATCTCACCCAGCTCATCTTGTCTTTCCATCTTTCTTGAAATTATGTATATATAATGTATATATAAATGTCTATTTGAATGGTCTTTTGCTATATAGATACTTGCATGATTACTTGTATAGTTAAAAGCCATGTTCTGTTTTTAAAACACTTTCTAAAAAGTTTGTTAATCTAGGCAGAGATCAACCTCGTAAATAGCTTTATAACTGTGTGTAGTTAAAGGTAAGTAAATAAACTATGCCAGTTATTCAGCCTGAGCAAACAGGACCTCCCAGGAACTGGTTCAAGAGAAATGCTCAAATGAGTGGATTTATATACTAGTCAAAAAAAAGAGTTATGTGCAAGTCCACCCTAAGCACTAAGTCTAGAGACATGCTTATTTGTTTATGATGGAAACTTTATAGGTTCAGCTGTTGAGAATATGAGGAAACATATAAGGTTAATAATGAGAGAAACACTGCTGGTCATGGTCAGGGTTGTGATATATCCCTATCCCGGGAAAACTGAGCACAATGCAGGAATACACCCTGGATGGGATACCAGTCCATCACAAGGCAGCATACACACATATTCACATGCTCATTCACATCTAGGGGTAATTTTAGCGTAGCCCATCCACCTACAGGCATGTTCCTGAGACGTGGGAGGAAACCAGAGAACCCCATGTGGACAAAGGGAGAAAATGCACAAGAACTCCACAAAGACAGAAACCCAAGTTCAGGACTGAACCAGGAAACCTGGATTAAACCCATTTACACTACCAGTGAAATAGTCTAATAACTGTGCGAACTCATTTATACATGTGATATCTCTGATAATTGTGGGTTGTTGTTTATACCACAGTAACTAAATAAAATAAAAATCACAGTCCCAGTAGATTTTACAGTAATTTACTGCCAACCTGGGTAGTCCAGTGTAAAGTAGTGTAAAATTTACAATAAACAACTGTAAGACATATTTACATTAAAGTATTGTAATATCATACATAGTATAAAATGACACCTAACCCAGTATATTGATACAGCTGAGCTAAAGGGTCTTCCTCACAGATCCAATCACGGCAGTTGGGGGATGCTGAGTTTTGAACACATGACTGTCTTATCCGTAACTCAAAGCTGTAACCACTGAGCTACCACAGCTAGCACAACTAGCTTGCACTGGCTCATTGCGATCTTTAATGGCATTAATTCAGTGCTGGTAGTAGTTGAATCAGTGTAAGCTAGTTGCAGTATCATTACAGTGTAGTTGTGGTGGCTCAGTGGTTAAGGCTTTGCATCATAGCTCAGAAGATTGTGTGTTCAAATCCCAGTGCTGTCATGGTTGGGCAAGACCCCTAACCTTCAACGTAGCTGTCAAATGAGCAAGTGTACTGAATTATGTGTCATTTTATACAACATTAAGATACTACAGTACTTTACTGTAAATATATTTTACAGTTGTTTACTGTAAATTTTACACTACTTTACTGGCAACCCAAACTGCCACTAAATTACTGTAAAATTTATAGCAATGTATTACAGTGCACATCTCTTCTGTGTCCACAGACCCTCTATGTAGTTTAGTAAGTGAGAGCAGAAAGATAAAGCTCGAGTCTGCTTTGTCCCTTTTCTCTTTGACCTCTGTCACAGGGTTATCAGTGGAACACATGCGCTATGACCTCTTTGTAATTGAGATAAATCAAAAGTCATGATTGTGGTGACCACAGGGATAGGAGGAGATGTGTGTGAGAAATGTGAGGGGGATGTACCTCTTCATGTGAAGTCAGAAGTATGTTAGTGAGGAGTGAACTGAGGCCTTGGCATATTAACCTTCCCATTATCGCATATTCTCAGCATTTGTAAATTCTCGATTCCTCTGGTGTATTTACATATGGTGGGCATTTCATAGATTTCACCAAATTTTGGAAATGTAAACCTTATGCACGTCTTTAGGTACGTGACTCTATCACCATTTAAATTATACACGGATTAAGACACACAGACATAACTCCCTTTATGCAAGTCTGGTTCAGATTAGAAAATGTCCGCTGGGTATTTGAATATGATTTTCATATGGGTGAGCATGAGAAACTCTTCTAGTCTGGACCTACAGAAACTGAATCATCCGTGCAACATTTTTAAAATCTCTCTCTGGGGGCATCTGGATCCTGTTTGTATGACAATAATTGTTAGTAAGTTTTCTGTTCTCACACATAATTTTAGTGTGTTGGGCTACATTTTCTTCTCAGACAGAGTCAAAAGCAGCATTGATGGATGGCTTTTAATGTTTTCATATTTATTTTTGTATGTCATACCCAGGGACACACTTGTTTGTCTACAGGTTGTCTATTTTTTTCTCTGCCTCTTAGTGTCTCTCTGAAAGCAGTACATTGAGAGGAGGGCCAACAACAGTGACGATTATTCACAATATTGAATGAAATAAGTGAAATTTCTGTTAGCTCAGAATTACTATTATGAAACATTTATGGCTTTAGGGATTCAAACCACACAAAACGTACTCTTCTGCCATTCATATAATTTGTATTTGATTAGACAATGTTTGCTTAGTGTATTTACATCTAGTTTCTCCAAAGGCATTTTGAAAAATCCATGATAGAGAAAGCAGCCCTCCTTGTTCATGTATATTGCACACATTATTGTATGCCATGTGCGTCTTGTGAATCACTGCTTATAACTTGTTACGGATATGTCAGCAAAGCAGGCTTAAAGAATTTAGCCCCAATGCACACCAAACCTAATCACTTGATACAACTGTTGACTGTAGGCTGTGTGGATTTACAGTAGTGCGGATGCGATGTCATAACTTGACCTTATTTTTATGTATTTCTTCTTTGAAAGAGAGGGAGGGCTTAACCCTGCTAGCCTATTTATACCAGCCAGTCCTGGCCAACAGTAATCAGTCCCATAATCAGGGTGTTTACACTGTTGAGTGCTTTTAAGAATGAAGAATTTTACGCACCACACCTCAGGGCCCAAGGACATGTGTTTGTTGGGAAATTCCAGAAAATACTGTCGAATCCATCTAAACTGCAACCTGATCTTAAAGTGATTCACTGTTACAGTAACAATCAACCCAAAGTGTTTCACCTAACGAACGTTTAAATATTAGTTTAGTAATATTTGTTTTTTTTGTTAATGATTACATCCTGCCTGAAAACAGTATGGTTGAAAGTGGGTTTATCCAAGAGTAGGACTAAACATGAACTGGTGCAACAAACTGAATGAAGCCATATTGTTAGACAAGCCAGTTATATTTAGTTATATTTGGCGTTATTGTTATATTTAGTGCAGCACTCCCTGTTCGTGCAAGTGTAGGACGTGGTTTTAAAACACACTGCGGATGCTGTAATCAGCCATGCATAAACAGACGTTCACCACACCCAGTGACATGGTTTAGAAAATTGTGTCACTTGCAAACATATAAGCATGAAGCTCCCTCACCTTCAGACTGTGTAGAGAATTTCAGACGTCTTCAGGGCTGGAATTAACATTGAAATTCTTCTAATCAGTTACCTATATTAAGTGATTTGCATTTTTTTCAGGAAGTACTACATGTGGAATCAAGCCATAGAGAATGCAGAAGACTTGTTTAAACTAAGACTGTTTATCCAGAGCTTATACACTCTGCATCCCACTCAGATGAGCTCACCCTATGGGGTCTGTACTGTGTTCACATTCCAGAAACATACAGTTATTCCCAGAGACAGTCTCAAACTAAACTGGGTTAATCCTCTGGCTTTGACCTCTCTACACCCTCACTTCTTCTGATATTTATAAACACCATTTCTCGGCAGTGTTTTACTCTCTGAGAGTTGAGCGACTGGGCATATTAATAAAGTTTCGGTTATGATTGCGCAGTCAAGCTATGGTTTATGTTAGGCCAGATTGTGTATAGTACTAATGAACTCAAAGCTTTGTTTCTGTATTGCTGTCCACTTATGTAACTGCTGATAAAGTGGCTTCGGCGTTTTGTTTGACAGAGAGACAGTTGTGACTGATTGCTCACTGTAGGGCAGAGTGAAGAGGCAATTACTGTCTCTGAGCTCCATGTGTGTGTGTGTGTGTGTGTGTGTGTGTGTGTGTGTGTGTGTGTGTGTGTGTGCTCTACTTACTCTATGTGTTCCTTGTCCCAACACTTCTGGGCATGAACCTAATCAAATGTGTGGGAAAGAATAAAGAGTAGTGCACACTCAGTTTATGAGAAAGCTTTGATCACATTGTTTCAGTGACCCTAAATCATTTGAACGGTATGTATTTCTGTGTTTTACAAAGGTGATGGACTGGATAGAGAATCATGGTGAGGCTTTCCTGAGTAAACACACAGGAGTGGGCAAGTCTCTGCACAGAGCCAGGGCCCTGCAGAAACGCCATGATGACTTTGAGGAGGTGGCGCAGGTAAGAGCACAAGCAGCATACTCACACACCTGTCAAAGTGTAACTCTGCATGACTCAAGTCATATGGAAAGTTCTATGATTAGGATGGTACCTGGAAGCTAATACGAATACATTATTTGAAATGAACAGATAATGTGTCCTAAACAAATGCGAATACAGAAACAACTAGGTGGCACTTTTGGGTTTAATTTATTTATTTATTTATTTATTATAAGAAATAGAAAGCTGGATATAAAGGTTCAGAGACCATTTAGTTGACAAAAAAGGTGTGCAGCAGAACTGGGATCTCACGAGGCACAGCAGAAAAGGCTGTGTCTCGCTGTTTTGACTTTTTAATGCTTGTGCACATGAGTGGTCCGATATGAAGCTTTCAGGTCAAAAGACATATGGCTCGAACCTGTAGCATGAATGTTCGACATTGATATTGATATGTGACATAAACGTGTGCAGCTGCATGATGCATTTACAGCATGCTTAGAAACTGCCTGGTCAGTGGGTTGCCTGGCAAGTTGTTTAAAATAGGCTACTAATTTGTTTATATTTCAGGAAATACAACCAACTAAATTCATTACAAAATATCTCAGGTATTCTTCCAGTGTTTCCAGGAGCATAGTGGTGTAGGGTTCAGGCCACACCCACTTAAATCTGAATGCAGATACAGATACGGATATTTGGATCACTGAGCAGATGCAGATAAAGATATTGCCATTGTGTTACAGCCATACTTACAACATAATTACTATGAAAGCAAACAAAATCCAATCACATCACCATTGTTTGTTTGAATTAATACATTTCTAATGGGTTTGAGCTAGACAGGAGAACAGACACCATATTGATGTGTGGCAGTGCGAATTCAGCAGTGGGTCATATGTAAATAAAGCCGCTTTGATTACAAGAATTATAGCCACTTAGTACTATAAGACCATCTTAGACAGAGCAATCCATCTGTCTACTCTGACCACTCTTGGTAATTATAGGCCTTCATATTAGGTTTTGTAACATATGTAACACTATAATAGCTGCATAATGGTGTATAAATCAATCCTATCTATCTATGTGAATATAGATCAATAAGAGAACTGCACACTGAGCTTCTTTTACACAGTGTAGTGGGAGCCATTATACTCAATTATAACACTCAGTCTGTCTGTAGATGTGCGGCATTAGAAAAATAATCAGTGTTAAAATGCCTACACAGTGTAATGAAGGTCAGTTACTAAAGGATATAGGAAATGGAAAAACACTCAAGATAAAAAATAAGGCTGTTTGTTATTAAGCTAACAATAAAACCATTTCTTCTCATTCTCAAGAACTCCATATTGTCATCATTAGGATTAAATTTGGCAGAATTGTGCTGTGAAAAGTGTAAACTTTTTTTTAAATGTTGCCTCTAATGCAAACTCTACACTAGATGCAATGTCATTAAAGGCTTAAATGCAATGTCATTAAAGGCTTCTCCTCATTTTTAGGTTTAATTGTTGAGATCTGCTTATAAAAATACCCTTTCTTTTATTGATATCTGATTTGAGAGTTTTAAACTGCTAATTAGCTAAATTTTATTAAATTAAACAATATTTCTTTCCTGATTTGTGTTTCTGTAATTCTGGATCCAGTGAGTATCTGTGTTCTTATCAAATGCATGCCACAGCAGTGTAACCTCCTGCCATGGAACTATTTCCACTGTTAATTGGTTTCATTATGAATGCAGCTCACATTTTTATTATTATTATTATTTTTTTTTGCTTACAAAAGGTTACCAGATGACAGCACTGAGTAAAAGTAAAAAACTGTTTCTTTATTTCCAGCTCAAATACTTGAGTAAAAATGAAGTACTTTATCTAGGATTTTATAGTTTTTGGCAAAAAGATATCAGTCTGCATCCTAGAGGCGTGAAAGGAAGGTCCAATCATGCAAATGCAGCAGCTGAGACACTGTAGATGATCTATATTTATCTACAGTATATAAACCCAATCTTCCACCACAAGTTTTCTCAACAATGGTGTAATAAAGGGGAATTGACAATTTATAGTGAAGCCCCTCCTGTTAATGTTTGGGGGGCTGTTAAAGCATATCAAATGCATTCATTTCATTACACATTCTACTACTGACCTTTCCATTTTATATGCATAGTCCATTTTATAGTATGCAGTTTGTCAGAGATAGCCAATCTTTCTTGAGTATTCCTTAAAGACTTGCATGAATATGAGAACCAGCTGCTTCTACCCACTTTCCCGTCCTGTATGTCCTGAACCAGGCAGACTTGGGATGGCTAGCATGAATGTGTATATATTTTATACAGATTTTCTGTGCATTAGGTCTGCAATCCGGACATAATACTGTAGATTCCACTAGGTATTCCTAGTTTGTGACCTAGTGAGCCAGTAGCAGAATGTATTTTTGATAGACTTCAAAGCACTATTGTAAGTCGCTCTGGATAAGTGCGTCTGCCAAATGCCATAACTGTAAATGTAAATGTAGAGTTTTTTTCTGGATTTAGGTTTCCCAGGAGGACAAGACGTTTTTTTAAGTGTGATCTCTAGTCTTTGTTTTGATTAGTAGAGCAATACTGCAGTTATTGGAGTCATAAATAATAAGTGTATTTAAATTGTAATTTGTAATTTGACCGCTTATTAACGCGACTAAATCTTTGTCATTGCAATCAACTACTAAGATAATGTTTTTTCAAATATGTATTAAAGATGGATGAAGTATATTTGCAGATAATGAGAAAAGACAAACATGCAGAGTTTTCCATGAAGATATGAATTGGTAAAGATAGCATTATCTGTGCGTAGTGCATGAACATTACCAGTATATTTATTACCGTGAATATACAACAATGCGTTCCATTACCTCCTGCAAAGATCCCAGATAACATTCAGACCCAAAACAACTCCATTCCCCTAATGAGCATATTGAGGATGACAGTAAAAAGCTCAAATATGGAGAGAAGCTAACAGTAATTCATCTTCAACTGCATGATACCGAATAGGGAGGTTATAATCAGAGATGAAGTTTACTAGAGTGGGATTTAACAGCGGAAATTGGATTGTGCAGAGGAAGGATCTATGACATCCAGTGTTAAAAGTCTATTGATTGCATTAGTGATATGAGGTTATGTAGAAGTTCAGTATAAGTACAAGGCACTCGCAGAAGACCAGTGCGCTGGTTTGGAGATCATTGAACAGTTGACAGATGGGAACTAGGAGCTTATAAGGGATGTGAATGTCCAGAAGAGGTTAGAGGAGGTAGGATCATATCAGTTATAGTGCATAGACTGATTCAAATAGTAGGTTGAGAGCACTTACAGCTTGACAAATAGGCTAACCAGAAATGGTAGATAAGGTAAGGTAAAGTTGGAGCTCACAGTTTTGAACATAGTGATAATCAATTGTTATTCAGTCATTCAACTTGAAGCATATTTTTCAGGAACTACTGTACATGACTACTCAGTAACTACAGTGAAACTATTAGGAAAGGTATAAAGTTGTGATAAAAATCCACCAGCAAATTGCCTGACAAAGAATATGAGAGTGAAGGGTTACAATACCAATATCTATACTAAACAAATGAAAAGTAATCCAAGCATGGACTCAATATTATGGAGATCTTTTTCAAAGGTCAGGCAGCATGTAGTTATTTAGATTAGCGGCATTCAAACCTTTATGGCTGAGTCTGTCATCCGTCTGGTCAATTTGCATACCACTCTGTCCTCCAAGCAAATACTGAACCTGCTGAACCTCCTCATTGAGAATAGTCACTGTAAATCTATATTGCATGTAAGCACTGAGATTTTTTCTTGTCTAGGTTATTTCTGTAACAAAAAAATGCTACATGACAGTGATTAAAACTTTTGTATACATGCCCTTCTGTGTATAGCCAAATAGCTTATTACGTGGACAAACATAACTTAATAACTTAACACAGTTTATTAAAAATGCAGAAAGAAAGGTGTATAGGTGTGTGAGTAATAAAAAGTATATACCTTATTTCAAAGTAACATTCTGCTCATTTAACCTAGCAGGTGCCCTTCAGTTTGAATACATTTACATTTATTTATCTAGAGTGAGTTACATCTGAGCTGAATATTTAAAGGGTTAACGACCTTGTTTAAGGGCCCAAGGACAGCTTGGTGCTGGGATTTGAACTCATAACCGTTCAGTCAGAAACCCAGAGCCTTCAACTCTGAGCCATTGAGAATACCACTGATTAATATGCAGCACACTCACAGACCACTTTAATAGGAACACGTGTACCCTTGCCCGTTCCTGCAGTTAGTGTGCCCGTTCATGTGCCAGCAACACCTGGCCTTTTTTCTCATTTCAATCCCCAGTTTCAGTGAGCCGGTCTCCACTGTAGTCACTATAACTCTATTTTATGCAATGTGCTGCTGCCACATTATTGGCTGATTGGATAATTGCATAAATGTGCAGGGATACAGGTGTTCCTGGTAAGTGGCCAGTAAGTATGTCTTGCAGCTTAATATCTTCAGTGTAGACTGATTGCACTGTCCTAGGAGACATGTTGTGTTATTAATCAGGTATCACCATTTTAGCACGTTGTTTGCAGACTAGGAACTCCAGTTGAGTATGGGTCAGTATTTGGCCAGCAGAGAACCACAGGTGCACATGAGGTGATGGATTTTCATGGGGAGATTTGTCCTACAGATGGCTATGATTATGTGTGAAAGCACAGGATGTGATTATGTATTTTGGATGACAGTGTAATTGAAGCAGACAAGCAGAATGGCTTAGAAGGGCATCTGTCAGAATCCGTAGTGTTTTCCCTGTTTCCTATTTTTGAACACGTAGGTGTTAACAGTACATTTGTGCTCGTATGTAACGTACATGCTGACAGGGGTCTAACAAATATTTGTGCCCTTGTTTCTAATGGATCAGAACACCTACACTAATGCTGACAAGCTCCTTGAGGCGGCCGAACAGCTGGCTCAGACGGGCGAGTGCGACCCGGAGGAAATCTACAAGGCAGCACGGCACCTAGAAGTTAGGATCCAGGACTTTGTGAGAAGGGTTGAGCAGCGGAAACTACTGCTGGACATGTCTGTCTCCTTCCACACTCACACCAAAGAGGTAAACTTTCCTTTGCTCTTCTATTTCTTATTAGGCCCACTTTACAAGAACTGAAACCTAATATCAGCTAAGTGCAGAAATGTCTAATTTAGAGCAAACATAATGGAATAAGTAGGCATGCTGGGTAATGTAGTCTACAGGTTCGTGGACTTTCTGGCAAGCATAGAGACAAGCATACCAATCATTCACAGGGGATAAGGATAGATTACTGAAGATTGCACAGACTCTTTCCTCTGTTTAACACTCGCTGATCAGTACCAGATGTGAAAATATTTCATTGCAGAAAGTGTACGCATCTGCGTGTTTGCATCTGCATGTGTTTATGTGAATGTTTACTGATAAAAAAGTAACCCTGTCAGCACTAAGACACAACAAAACTAACTGCTACTGGAATCAAGTGACACATTTTGATCTTTCAGCTACATACACTGGTTTCAAGGAAGGCTGTACTATTACTCATGCAGCCACAGCAAAGTAAATATTTTATAAAACAGAGCAGGCACCATCTGTCCCAGCTGAGTGGGTACCATTCATCTCATGGAGTCCTGTTAAAGCGAGTCCCCCTGCTTGACTGTCCCTCTGCTTGACTTCCGTAATGGAGATGAAATTTGTTTTATAGTCCTGCTGATGGATGAGATTTTAGGCTAGACTCTGTGAATGTGGTTTTTATAAAGGCACTGCCCTGTCAGGCGCTTACTGGTTTGCTCTTGTTGGATCTCTGGAGGATATGCCATGCTGAGGCTGGGATTATGTACAGGATGAACCACAGCTCTCACTGAGAGAATTCTCTTAATATGAGTCAGAAGATGGAGTCCCACTTTCGACTATTTATGGTTGTGTTGTATTTTGGGGTATTAAGTTACAAATAACCCACTGATTATAGTGTAACTTGAGTACACATACTAAAAGATACATCGTAGTCAATAAAACAACACTACAACTATTTTTTCTTAAATCATTCGGAAACTGCGAGATAAAAATATAATGTGTGCTTGTTTTGGGATATTGGCTTAAATAACGTTAGGAATGCTAAACTTATTTTATTGCTTTTTATATATATATATATATTTATTGTTACTTACATGTCTGTAGTAGTGCATTATTACTGCATTACTGCATTTCATTGGCTTAGTACATGTACTTTGAACAATGACAGTAAAGTTGAATCTACTCTAATCTAATTATTGTAATAGACAGACCCCTCCAAAAGTATTGGAACACCAGGGCTAATTCTTTCGTTTTTGCTATACACTGAAGACATTTGGGTTTGAGATCAAAAGATGAATACGAGACAATAGATCAGAATTTCAGCTTTCGTTTCGTGCTATTTACATGCAGATGTGTTAAACAACTTAGAACATTTAGAACAACAACTTAGAACACATTTTTTAAGTGTGCAAAAGTTTTGGAACAGATAATTTTAAAATAAATTTAAAATAAATAAACTTATTTGTATATTTAGTTGCATATATCTGCTTGTATGGGATTGGGTATGTGTTTGTGAGGACCAAATGTTCCTATAATGATGGGTATGCATGGGACTTGGGAGACTGCATTAAGGATATTTGCTTGTTTCTTACTAAAAAATCAGATAAAGGGTCAAAATATGTGTCTGTGGGCATGTTTTTATATCTTGGTGGGGACCAAATGTCCCAACAAGGTGGGGATCAAATGTCCCCACAAAGATAGGGAGTTTCGAACATTTTGGAGATGTTTGTCTGGTTGGATGTTTGGAGGAAAACTGCTTCAATCCAAAATTCCAGCTTTTATTTTAAAAAACAAGAAAAGAGCCAAAATGCTACTCTGTTAATTAAGAAAGTAAAAATATCACTGAGAGTGGAATTTGGGGTGCAAGCGCTCATCATTGTATATAACATCCAATAGATATCCGATAGATTGCATGAGGTCTGATAGTGGGGCAGTGATCGAGGGGGCAGTCATGGCCTAATGGTTAGAGAGTTGTACTTGTAACCCGAAGGTGAACCCGAAGGTCGTGGGTTCGAGTCTCGAGGGATTGTAGGTGGGGGGAGTGAATGACCAGCTCTCTGACACCTTCAATACCACGACTGAGGTGAGACCTTTGAGCAAGGCACCGATCCCCCAACTGCTCCCCGGGCGCTGCAGCTAAAATGCTATTGCTCCGGGTGTGTGTTCACTACTGTGTGTGTGTGCACTTGGATGGGTTAAATGCAGAGCACAAATTCCGAGTATGGNTTCACTACTGTGTGTGCACTTGGATGGGTTAAATGCAGAGCACAAATTCCAAGTATGGGTCACTATACTTGGCCACATGTCACTTCACTAATTCACTAATAATGACCTTTCGTACTACATTAATTAAAACACCAAATAAAACAACTCCACATCTAAGCTGAACTATGACCATCGATGATTGGGTGTGGACAATTCTGAAGCATATTTTATACTGATATTCTGGATGTGAGACTATACTATACTATGGTATCTCACTTGAAGGATGTGTGTGTGTGTTGTGTTTGATGTGATTCCCGCCTAAGTGTGAGTATTAAGAAGTAGATCGGCATGAGAAGCAGGAAATGTGTTTGCTTTGTGCCAGGTGTGCACACTCATTCGGATTTTGTGTTAATCAGCATGTCATGCTCTTCACGCCAAATCTACCACTATGCCAGTTTGAATCAAGAGGATTACATGGTTTAATAAGAGCAGATAAATACTGACATCACATCTGAGGTGCAGGCAAAAACAACTAAATGTTTTATGTACACACAGAGGGTGGGTTATTTTAAAACTGCCGTGTGAACACAAATTGTCATCACTTCCATTCTGCTGTCAAGATATTAGAAAAGAAATATTATTTTTCATCCTTTATTTCTACAAGGCCACAATCTAGACTCGCTGAAACAAGCGTGATGATATATTAGGCAGTTCCTCATAACTGATAGTTTAGTGAGATTGTATTGTTCTTCGGCAAAGCTGTCAGACTGAGAAATCAGCGAATGGCATTTCCTATTCAGAGGCCGCACTGATTGACTGTGAATAAGGTTACTATGGAAACTCCAGACATGCTGCCACTAAACATTATGAATGTGTTAACCCTTGAAAGCCAGGATTATCAAATGATGAATTTTCTCTCACTCCAACCCATTTGACAGTGTTGGGAAAGTAATGAAGTAATGAAAGTACTGTCTTACCAACTGAAATGCACATTGGCGATACTTGCGTAGACTTGTGTTGCTGATATCATCAAAATAGACCCGCAGAGTGAAAACGTCAACAAAAACACAGCTATCATTAGCCGTGGTACTATAAATGATGAGTGCTATTAGGCAAAGCATTAGGTTAACAGCAGGGGGGCTGCATGTAAAATATTTTGTGAAAAGCATCTCAAGCACTCAAGCACTTCATGTACTTGTGTAAATTGTAGTTCGATATTACGTACTTACTTAATTAATTAAGTAATATTATTTTTTAATATTACTTGAGTAAATATGTAAAGACAAAGACATATTTTTACAACATTACATCTGCCCTTGTTTTTTTTTTCCTGTTACATTTGTCCTTTGGAAAATGGTACTACATATAGTGCACTTTCTAGCATATGAAAACAGGTTTAAAACTGTTTTTAAAATTAAAAATTTACATCAAAGTAATATAATTATCTCTCAAGGAATTTGGTACATTTTTTAATACTGCTATTATTATTTTACTCACTCTTCATTTGTGTGTGATGAGAAGATGTGGGTGATTGGATGCGAGTTTCAGTTGAGAGTCATTCTTTTATTCATTAATCTTCAGTAAATGCTTTACACTGGTGTATCCGACTGGTAGAGCCAGAAAAATCCACCTATTCCAGAAGGTGTGTCATAGGAATGTCGTAGTCTGTCATAGGGAATGGACAAGACTCAGGAGTATGAATGAGATCGTGTTGAGGTGTAAGAAATTGCAAGAAGTTGGGTCCAGGTCAAATCTAATTGATCCGTGCTTTAAAGGATGAATGAAAGGATGATTACTGGTTCTGTATAATATATGAAGAAAAAAATGTCCTGTTTGTAGCTAACTCATCTGGTTAGAAATACCTCATTGATTTTTTTTACATCCTTCACATCTGATCTTCTTAAGTCATGCTAATTTGCCATATGTCAAACATCACCAATCAGTAGGGCCTGAGCTGTGGGATGCTTGTTCTGGGTTATAGTGCTGCCAAAAGCTGGATAACTTTATGGCCTTTTCCCAACGATAACTAACTTGAAGGCTCATAGATGCCTGCTGATTCTTATAGATTAGAGCATATTTCCAGCTACGGGCCAAAAACCATGCAGCAATGTTGATAATCAAATTAAAATAGGACAAATATTTCAGGCTTTTCTCATCATTACTTTAGCTTTAGCTTGTCTCTTTTTTTTTAACTTTGTGATTTGTATGACAAAAACATACAAGGCAGTAGAAGGTCATTTGTTGTGCCAGTGCATCGTGCATGGAAAAGCCTGGGGCTATGAGCAGTGTTTCCAGTTTATTTACTGTTATCTTGATGTGTCAGTCAACCAGCAAGAAAACAGCACTAAATAATCACTAGCAATGGCATGTTTTCTTTCTCTGGGCCAAATGTGGGAGCTGCGCAGAGCCTTGAGATGTTTCATATGTTCTTGTAACTCTGTTTTTCGGGTTATATGGTAAGAGAGAAACTCCATGTCCCTGTAGGCCTTGTGTCACTTCCATTAAAATGGTTTCTTGTGTTTTTCCCGATAATTATTTTGGCACTCTTGTAGAACATCACATGTATCTGAGTAAGAGTGAAATTCCCAGAGGATTTAGATGGAAATTTGTGTCTAACAGTGACATAGTATAGCAACCACCTAATAACATTTCTGAGATGACAGTGATTTAAAATGACAGAGTATTTTAAAATCATTCACATTATCCATGGTATTTCTCCCTATGCTCACACGCATGCCTATATACACTCTCTGCTCTTTCCCTATTCACTCGCTCAATGTTTTTGCTTGATACTGTGCTGACAGAAGGATATTCTTTTTTGCTGTAGCGTGGGGAATGTATGTGAGGATAGGTGCAATAATCAAAGCTCATGTGTAATTCTCCTTAAGCCTAGTTGAATTTCGTCTTTCCTCAGTATTTAAAATGATTCATACTACTTCCTGGACTGGATCATCTGGCATGGGTCAAAACTCTCCATGACCCCAAGTTGCATCACTCAAGATGTAATTATTCCAAACTGGATCTTCTAGTGATGACAAGGAAGAGTCATCACTAGAAGAACTGGAAAGAATAATGGTGACAGCTGGAGAGACAGCAACTGTTGCGAACCTGCACCTTTTGAACGGAAGAACCCCCAGCAAGCTACAGATTGGCTGATCAAGATTATCCCCCCAGGGATGTCTGACTGTGGTGGAAGAGTCACCCCACAGCGCCCAAACCTCTAGCTGATACAAGCCTTAGCCCTATGCAGAGCATGTAAATATCTGTGTGTTGGGTGGTCTCAAACCTCCAAGGAGAAGACGTTGATGCCTTTGTATCCTCAGGTGTAGTGTGTGGTCCAGGGCCCATGTGAAGAGCAGGCCCCATGACTGATGAGTGCCCTACAAGATATAAGCACAGTCCAAGGCTACTCTGTAGGCTCCTGAAGATGATCTGGAGTAGGAGCAAGGTTGCTGATCAGTTGAGATGTATGAAAGGGGTTTGGATTCCAAAGATGAAGTCAAGGAGCATTGATCAGTTCATGACCATATTGCTGATTAGTGTTGAAGGAGAGATATTCTTTTGCATTGTTGCCATGTATGTGATAGACTACCTCGAGTCTATATCTGCACCTCTGCCAACAAGGATGCCATAGTACCTGAAGTATGCTGGGTATGGTTAGCTAGCTGATCAGGGAAGCCTGAGAGAACAAATGGGAGCCGGTGGTATACTAGATAGATCTTACAAATGCTTACGGTTCCATAGCCTCCAGTATTGACATGAAGGGCACAGGCTCCAGGCACATAATCAACTCATGTACCCAGTCAGTTATCCTTTTTGCACTGATCATGAACACATTGGTTGAATAAGATGATATGGTGTGTAGATGGTCATTAATTAGTCTTTCATCTGGCAATGTCCCATTAGGACTAGGATTAGATGGTTGCATCCTTTGACCTTATTACCTAGTATTATAAGGTTGTATGTGCTATTTACTCTTCAGATAGATCTTTTGTCTCAGGGAGCAGGTAGATACTGAAGGGTTTGGATAAGGTGATGTCCTGAACTTGCATAACTCAGAGGATGTCAAAATTCAGGGCCATATTGTTGAAGGTGGAGAAGATGATTGACAATTTTTTTTAAAGCACTGTTATATCATCCATCACAGCAAAAGTCAGTAAACAGTCTGGGGAAAGTATTCAACTGCAGCCAAAGATGCTAATTTGATACACGCAGTAGAGCAAGGGGTGAATAGATGTATTATTCCAAGATGGAAGCAATTTGAGCAATGAGAAAAATATATTTTTGGTTCAGTTGCTAATAATGGAAATCCAGACAGCGATGATTATGAAATTGATTATTTATTGAAGTAAATGGAGGCAGTGTTTGGTCTTAGTTTGCCTGTGTGTACATGAGTGTTGTTTTATTCTCCTAATAAGGAACAAATGTCTTTACGATGGTAGGAAAATACCATTCTGATATTGTAATGGCAGCTCCCATCAGGAAAACCTGAACTTTCACCTGAAAAATGTAAACTTCTTTAAAGACACTAATGCAATTCTTCATCTGATTTATCTGGATTTGTTTGTATTTGCAGCTATGGACATGGATGGAGGATCTGCAGAAGGAACTGTTAGAGGAGGTGTGCTCAGACTCGGTGGACTCTGTGCAAGAACTGATCAAACAGTTTCAACAGCAGCAAGCCGCCACACTGGAGGCCACACTCAATGTTATTAAAGAGGGAGAGGACCTCATTCAACAACTCAGGTTAATACACACTAAACACACACACACACACACACACACACACACACACACACACACACACACAAACAAAAACATTTAGTCTGACCTCTCTTCCATTTCTCTCACAGAGACTCAGCGATGAGCAGTAATAAGATGCCCCATAACAGTTCTATAGCTCACATTGAGAGTGTGCTACAGCAGCTGGATGAGGCGCAGGGTCAGATGGAGGAGCTCTTCCATGAAAGAAAGATTAAACTAGACATATTTCTTCAACTGCGCATCTTTGAGCAGTACACCATTGAGGTGAGAGGTTGACGTCAAGTAGTATTGTCTTTTATATGCAATATCACATAATGTATCAGGCTTAAACAGGTCACTCTCTCTCTATTCTGAGTAAAGTGATATGAAGTTGTGCTTATTTTAAGGCTGATTCTTACAGATTGATGTGATCTATGTTTCAAATCTATATACAAATGAAAAATCACACTGTAATCAAATATGTGATTAAAAAGAAAGATTA
>CM074949.1:14967478-14978237 GCA_037577455.1 Pangasius macronema
CCAATACCGCTGCGGCTTGGAGAATGCCTTGGGCATCAGCTCTGAGGTGAGAAAACACCTGCTCACGGTCCTTACCGCACTTACGGCACAGATTCAGTCTACAGAACATTTTCAATATCACCCACTAAAGAAATGAATAGGGTAAGTCCACTAAATGGCTTTAAATCAGCTGCAAAGATTTAAATCAACTACAGAATATGATATCATGTCATGTCATTGCTGGGACAGTAACGATGCAACTTTATCTGATCCAGAGATTTTTATGCCTCTGACAAAAATTAACATACGAAAACTGTTAATTTTGTTATTAATGAAATATTAGTGATGAGCCGTACTCTCCTACAGCAGTAAGAAAAATGTTGTATTATCTAAGATAGTCTGTGACAGGATGTGTGCATGTCTGTGTGTTTCTCTCTTTCAGCATACTAAGGACCTGGAGTTAGATATCATTCCAGCCAGCCTGACTGACCCAGAAGTCAAACTCCGTGAACCCAACCATGAGGTCAACGAGGAGAAAAGGAAGTCAGCCAGGAAGAAAGAGTGAGTCATTATACATTTAAAGTCTCGATGTATGTAAATAGAAATGTAACAGGTAACCAGTTCCTGATAAAAAGAGGAATTGGTTAATCTATATGTAAGAGTACATATGTAAGAGCTCACCTATATATTATTGATGTATTTAACCGGATAAAAGATTAGATAATATACCATGCTTACTAAAACTAAATGCAAAAATTCTCCTCGTATAAGAGTGAGCTAAAAGTAAATGAAATTCAATTTAAAAATTAAATTAAATTCACATTAAAAAATACATTCTCTTTCCTTGAATTCGACTTGCTACTATGATAACAGGTGTGTGTGTGTGTGTGTGTGTGTGTGTGTGTGTGTGTGTGTGTGTGTGTGTGTGTTTTCCTTTAGATTTATTATGGCAGAGTTGCTGCAAACTGAAAAAGCCTACGTTAGAGATCTTCATGAGTGCTTAGAGGTAAGAGAGGTCTTCTTAAATGACACCATCCCTAAATTATTATTTATAAATTAAAATTACAGATGATAAAACTGTCATTTCTGTGAATATTTTCCCTCAATTTTCAGTCAAACCCTAAAAAGAATTACTGTATGTACATTTCCTATAAAGGTAAAATTTCCATATGTAAATGTCCTGATGCATAATTCTGTGGTCATTGCTTCAGACAGCAATTTCCTTTGTGTGTGTGTGTGTGTGTGTGTGTGTGTGTGTGTGTGTGTGTGTGTGTGTGTGTGTGTGTATAGACGTACCTCTGGGAGATGACTAGTGGTGTGGAGGAGATCCCTCCAGGTATTGCCAACAAAGAGCATGTCATCTTTGGAAACATCCAGGACATTTATGACTTCCACAATAAGTAAGATGCTATCTACAAGCACAATATTGATTTTTTTTTTTTTAAATCAGGATATACATTAATACACTACTTGGACAGAAGAGACTAGTTTTACTGTGATTGACTAGTTTTTTGTGATGTTGGTGTTTTTTTATTTCCTTTTAAACTTAGCTAGCAATATGTAAATATAAGCAAAAGCAATGTTGATTATGTTCCTCATTTGATATGCAAATGATTCTGGACCATGATTAAGCACTGTTTTCAACCTGATTTTTTTTTTATTATTATTTTATTTAGCATTTTCTTGAAAGAGTTAATCAATTATGAGCAGTTGCCTGAGGATGTGGGCCATTGCTTCGTCACATGGGTGAGTGCCATTGATGCACCTTGATCTAGTGTCACGCTGTCACACCTCTTAAATAATAAGATATAAGATATAACAGTTATAATAATAATAATAATAATGCTTATACATGATCAATCCTCACATTTTATATTATTTTTTACAGGCGGATAAATTCCAGATTTATGTGACGTACTGTAAAAATAAGCCCGACTCAAATCAGCTTATTCTGGAGCAAGCTGGAAGCTTTTTTGATGTAAGAGCCTCTCTGCTTCTTTTCTGTGTATTCATTTCTTTACCCTAACAGAAAGGATGAGTGTGTGAAATGACGTCAGGCAGACCCAGGCCAACATAACCCTGTACCACTGCGAGCTAGCTTACATGTAAAGACACCACACACACAAGACAGTCTGCTGCCATACCTCTCTACCTTGTCAATACACAGAGACAGAAATGGAGAAAAATACCTATAAAAAGGGAATATGTACAAATCCAGTGAACAATATTAAAGAGGTCAGGCATGGTCTCATGGTCAGTGTCAAGCTTTGCGTCATACTCCAAGAAGTCCAGTATAATTCACAGAACAAAGAAGAATGAGCTAGAATCAAGCAACTGCATTCAGTCCAGTGGTTCCTTAAATACCACCTCAAAGATGATATATTGCACAACTACCAACAGGCAGTAGGTAATGGAGCAGGATCTGAAAGTAAGAGCTGTATTATTTTATTCAATTAGATAAAGTTCTCTAAATCCCAGGCCTGTCGTACACACCATAGTATTGCTAATTGTGTTTGCATTGTCTAATTGAGGCTGTAAGGACATGTTTGCAACAATCACTCAGTCTTAACCAGTGGAAAGCACCAGACACTGAGTTACAGGATGCCACCATATTAATCATGAATAAACATGGAGCACAGAGAGATCTTAATGAATTCAGCATATGAGACTCTGTATTTCAGCAGGCTGTTATAATCTATTGATTATCTTCTGTGCAGGAAATCCAGCAGAGGCACGGCCTGGCAAACTCCATCTCCTCTTACCTTATCAAGCCTGTACAGAGGATCACCAAGTACCAGCTTCTCCTCAAGGTGCTGTGTGTGTGTGCGTGTGTGTGTGTGTGTGTGTGTGTGTGTGTGTGTGTGTGCTTGTAAGAGGAAGCAAAAGAGTGGTTGAAGTGATGTTTTTTGAACAGTGGAAATGAGACAGGATCCACAGTGTGGTCATTATCCCATTTGCCCAAAGAAAAGCTACAGCTACAAAGCTTCTCTCTCTCTTTCTCTCTCTATCTCTCTTTTATCTTCATCTCTCTCTCTTGCTCTCTTATCTTCATACCATTTCATCATGTGCAGCAATGTTCATCATATCAAATGACTCATATTCTCTTTTATTTCATACCTTCCTCTTTGTAGCTCACTTTTACATAAGAATATAGTTTTTTCTTTCATTTGTGTACTGCAAACTTCAATCCTGCATATCAGAAATTTTTTTGTGTATATCAAAAATTACGTAACTGGCATTTAGCATTTACCATGGTTTTATCCGTTTGTCCTCTCAGGAGCTGCTGAGCTGTTGTGAAGAGGGTAAAGGTGAGATTAAGGATGGGCTGGAGGTGATGCTTGCTGTGCCGAAGAGAGCCAACGACGCCATGCACCTCAGCATGCTAGAGGGTATGCACACTTTTCCACCACTGAGCTACATAATACACAGCTTTATGCAGTGAAAGCCCAGAGGGTACATATATAACTACAATAACAACAAAACCCCCTAGCTTGTATTTAGATTATATCTATTCAGATCATTTTGTTCCACAGAATTAACTGGTAGGCTGATGGACTGTTCTCTAACTTCTTGTGACCTCTGACCTGACCTCCGCTCTTTGCTTGTCTGTAGGTTTTGATGAGAATTTGGATGTGCAGGGAGAGCTGATCCTGCAGGACACATTCCAGGTGTGGGACCCCAAATCTCTGATCCGGAAAGGACGAGACCGCCACCTCTTCCTCTTTGAGATCTCACTCGTCTTCAGCAAGGAGATCAAAGACTCGGCTGGCCGTACTAAATACGTCTACAAAAGCAAACTACTGGTATTCCAGGATGTCTTTTCATTTTTCATATAAAAGTGTAAAGCTTTGGAGTTACGGAGGGCAGCACATCACTCCTTTCAGTGTTAGTTATGAGCTGGTCTTGGTTTTTCCTTGTCTTGCCAGTGGGCATGTAGAGTTTGTAAAAATAAAAACAATTATGCTAATAACTAATTTATCTGAAGCATTCGAAGAACAACATAACATCTGTCAACAAGGCAGTGTATAATCTTGCTCAAGGGTGCTAGGTGTGGTTCGTTTGCTCTCTTTTGGAATATCTATTAGAAAAGTACATGGTCACATAGTTTCATGGATGGTGATACAGTTAATGATAAAGATGCACAGCAAAAATTACTTACACTCACCTAGAGCAGGGCCTTACTATATAGTACCGATCAGTTTCAATCACTGGGATGAATATTGATGAATATTTATTAATATAAATATTATATAAGTTTCATGGTGAGTCCAGAACCTGGATATCAGCTAGGAATGCACCTACAATTGGACACTATTCCATCACAGGGCACCAAGCACACACAAACAAATTCATTAACATCTAGGGACAATCTAGAGTCACCTACTGGCATGTTTTTGGGAGATAGGAAGAAACTGGCGAAAACCTACATGGACATGGGGAGAGTATGCACAGAATCTCCACACAGGCAGTAACCCAAGCTCAAGACTGAACCAGGAACCTGGAGCTGTGAGGCAGCAGCGCTAACGACTGCACCAATATGCCTCCCTGGGTGAATGTAACTTAGCATAAAACTGGATTGTTCGATGTTGGCCAGACGCTGAGGTTGCGTTTTGTGCTTCATGTTCAAGCAGAGCACAGCAATGGCATTCCCACTTTTCAGGAAGAAAAATGTATGTGTCTGTCTACTGTGTAAAATGTGAAGAGATATGTGCAGCCTATACATTTGTGTCTCTACAATGAGAAAGCCACTTTAATCATAGAGTGTTTTGGCGTCAGATGTACCAGGCAGAGCAAGTCTATTTTAGATACTGCATCTTCCCTGGAATTTTCAGAAATGAAGCAAAAACAGTGATCAGATTACTTTTATTTAGTGTGTCATATTTATTTTTTGTGTTTTCACTTAACGATTTATTTAGTATGTATTTCGTTATTTAGTGTCACTGTCTGCCAAATGCTGAAGTGATGAGTTACTCTCATGCTCTTCTCTTGTTTCTTTTTTTTTTAGACATCTGAGTTGGGGGTGACAGAGCACATAGAGGGCGACCCCTGTAAATTTGCACTATGGGCAGGACGGACGCCTTCGTCTGACAGCAAGACAGTCCTTAAGGTGCTATACAGGAGATATGCATAAACATTACAATTCCTAGGTCAATGATATTACACAGCCAAATATAACTGGAGTGCATTTGTCTAGCTTTGTGCATATTTATTCAATAAAACAGCAGCAAGATTACCACTGAAAGCCATTTTTGTTCAACTTATTCAGGCATCCAGCATCGAGGTGAAGCAGGAGTGGATAAAGAACATACGGGAGGTTATTCAGGAGAGGATCATTCACCTGAAGGGGGCACTAAAGGAGCCTATACCGATACCCAAAACCCCGGCCAAGCCACGCAACAACAGCAAGAGGTTAGACTTCACCTGGGTTGTGTCCTTTCAATCATCTGAGCATCTGTGTGTGTTTTAAAAGCATTTACACTACAGCTGGCACAGATATAGGTAGCAATAAATTGTGTAATATTTATTTGTTTGCGTGTGTCTATGCAGAGAAATCGGAGAGGACGCTGATAGCCAGGGAGATGGCAGCAGTCAGCCAGACACCATCTCCATTGCCTCCCGAACCTCTCAGAACACAGCAGACAGTGACAAGGTAGAAACTCAGCATGTTTCTGTGCTCCCTGTCTCCTACAGTCTACACTCAGACCATTTGCACTGCATGAGAGAAAGTTCAAGATCAATTATCCTAAGACGTTGCACTTTAGGATCATTTTAGAATTCAGAAGAAAATTTGGTGAGCCCACCCCTAAAAAAGGGCAATGTGACTTTTGATTGACAGGTGGAAATGAAACAGGGTTTCCTGCCCTTTTCTTAAGTCTCCAGCAGGGGTGGTACCATGGCTAAGTAAGAATGGTAGCCATGATGGCACTTTGTATATAGCGTGCCAAATAATCATGTTAAATTATGAAAAGTCTGTTCAGGTTGTGTGCTGCTTTTTGTCGTTCCTCAAGGAATTATGAGAGGCCCTGTGAAATCAAAGTAAGATCCATGTACACTTTCTTCTAAAGGCCATTGTTTATTTGACCATGATATTAGTATTACTTACAGGAGGAGTGTGTGTGTGTGTTTGTGTGNCTCGCACTCTCAATGTTAAGGGCATGTTGAGTATGTGTGAGTGTTCTCATGCTGTCGTTTTCCTGTTGCTCTGCTTTGTTGGTGAAATGTCAGTACATCGTATTTGCTGGAGGTAAATAAACCCACATGCATTTCTTTCACACTTGACAACAGCAGCAAACACTTGCACACTTGCCATGTGGGAGTATTATTTTCCCCTGCTGTGTCCTCCAGACAAGTCTGTGGGCAGGTTTGGTCATTTCTGTCCTGTTGTTCTTTGTGTACTGATTCTGCTGAAATGGTGTTTTCTTTCTACTTGAAACTCAAGTGCAGTTTAACAAATAGTTACTAATGCATGTGTGCACTCATCTATAATATCATGAGCCGGCTTTATATTTAGATCTCAGTTACATTATTCTAGTTTACTCCATGATATGGTTGTGATGAGTGACGGTTAGAGAGACAGGTAGCAACAGCGTCTTGCTGCATCTAATTTAAGTTGATACAGTGCATCCTTTAAATATAAAAACAAAATAGGACTGTGAACAGACACAGAGGGTCAAGAGAGAGATTTTATGATGTGTTTTAGTTGTAGTTTTACAAAAAGAACTCTGTTAAAGTCACATTAAGACCCTGTGGCTGTTTTTGTCAGCTTTTGTTGATTTTTACGAGCTCCACTTTGTCAATTGTTCTACAACGGTGCTCACTCTGTTTGGGTTCAGAAACAGTTATTTTCTCAGTTCATTGTGGATTTTCCAGACCACTCAGATGCCCAACCTACTTCCATCTCCCTACATGTCCCAAATCTTCAGTCTTGGTTTTTGGAGGTAAACATTCTCAAAACTCCAGACATGGGCTGTTTTTCTGCTGTCTTTAAAACATGTGGTCCAGCAAGTAGACAAAGACGCCCAGTCAGGCTCCATAGCACACATGAGACGTTTTCTTTCTATGGTTTTCCTCTTACCATTAATTGGAGCTATGGTTCCATTGAGGAAATGAACAGGCACAGACCCATTACTACTCAGACAGGATCTTGTTCATTTCTTTCAAAATCGTTCATGTCACGAATTGTGAAAAATTATACAGTTCCATGAACGTTGGCATTGTACAACTTCTTGCTGATGAATATATGTAATGTATGAGAGTTTGTTCAGTTATGCATCAACCTGCACAAGTAGCAGATAATGTGTAACTGATAAACTCATCCTATGCTGTTTTCCTTTTCCATTTTTTAACCAGACTTGCCATCAGTGATGTGCTGTATACTTGTAGTCTATTAAACAAGTTTCTCCCCCTATTAGTACCCTATATGCCATTTCATACACATACTTCAGGTTTAAACCTGTCTTGTCACTACTTTACTCCAGTCCAGAGATTATATATAATAAATGATGTATGTTGAAGAATTCTGAAGCACAGTGGTGCAGCAGGTGGTGTTGGTCCTTTCACAGCTCCGGGGTCTAGAGTTTGATACTGAGTTTAGGTTTCTGTCTGTGTGGAGTTTCATAGCTAGGTGGACTGACTACTCTAAAGTGTGAATGTTAGCTGTGAATGGGTGTGAGTGTGTGTATGATGCACTGTGAAGAAGTGGCATATCATCCAGGGTGTATATCATTAGCTACAGTGTGCTGCTCAGTCCCATGTTTTAGTTTTCCTGGAAACCTTATTGTGTAATGTAAAGAAATAATGTAAGGAGAGTTAGTAAAGTGCATGAATACAGACTAAAGGAAACAAATAAAAATAAGTTTGTAATATTTCTAAGGTCGCCATGAACAAAAGTCAGCAAGTTGGAAACACATGCAGGATAGGTTTTGGGTCCATCTCATACCTGACCAGGATAAAACAGCTACTGAAGACGGAGTGAATGAATGAATGAATGAATGAATNAAATGTAAACTGGTGGATTTTTCATATAAGGCAAGCTGTGAGAAATTGTGTCTGGTCACAGGTTTGTGGTTATGTGTGTACAATACGTTCTTCAGCTTTTAATCTAAATTATGTTATTTCCCCAAGGTTGAGTTTTTTTTTTTTTAATTTAGACTGCTTGTCTGTGTATAGTAGGGTTCTTTATCTGATGTTGTACTCTTTAGAAAACTGGACTAGTACGACTTTGAGTGCCAGGATAATAAAACTATTCTTCCCTCACATCAGTGTATCCTCATGTCACAAGACCATGTGCATGTTACTGCCATCAGAGCACAGCTGCTTTAAATACACACACCTATCACAAAGAGCACAAGAGGTTATAACCAGGCAGAGTGCGCACACACACACGCACACGCGCACACACACACACGCGCGCACACACGCAGTCATACTGCACATGTAGTTCAGTTGTGACAGTTTTCAGATTTACAGAACTGCTTGGAAACCTGTTGGTCCCAGCCAATCAGAATCTGTCACCGACCTCAGATCAGAGAGAGAGAGAGAGAGAGAGAGAGAGAGAGAGAGAGAGAAAGAGAAAGGGAGGGAGACGTAGGAGAGAAAGAAGAACACAGAGGTGCAGAGCAGGAAGGAAAGAGAATAGACACACAGACCATTCACCATGCCAAAGTGGATGAGCTTTAAGCTTTTCAAAGAGAGCAGACGTGTAAGTATTCCACTTTATGGTTTTGTTTTGTGCTGTCATAACGAGCCATGTTGGAGACAAATAAAAGTCTGGGAGTGTTTAGTGGTTTGGTGCTATGGCTGTGCTGTGTTTTCAGCAAGCTGTCAGAGATTATATGAAATCAGGTGTTCAATTCATGCAGGTCAAAGGTTCTCCAAGTGATGGTGCTGTATGTAGTGAGTTTGGTATGGCCGAGACTATAAAGCCAGTAGAATGGGGAAAAAGACGTAATAAAGTTAAGACTTTGGTCTTTGTTCCTTTTTTCTTTATGAGCCACATAATGAGTCAATTACAAGCTTTAGGAGCAAAACTGATATAGGGAATTTTTAGTGTGAAGTTGTCCATTCAGCTCTGATTACTTAATGTTGACCAACATCTGTGCATCAGCTGTTCATTTTTTTTTTTGTTTTTTGTATGAAATGTATGCTCACAGCATGTCGACGCTGTGTGCAGGAAACAGACTATTAGAATGTGCGATGAATATGATAACAGACGAGTTTGCTCTTATTAGAAGACTAACTTAAGTGTCCTCTCAAATTCAGTGCTTTGGTGCCTTTGCATTCTTGTAAGTTTATCTTCTTACCTATAGAGTTCTTTGTTATTCTCGTGAGAGACACATGAGAGATAAGGAGTGTTTTCACTGGCATGGCTTGGCAACTAGAAATTAGGTCATACTCAAGGGTTAGTGGGTTTTTTCAGAAATACAAAATCAGCAGTCAGTGATAACATCCCTTAGCAACTTTTTTGCAACCTTTAGCTCAATTATGCAGTTTGTATTGATTTCGTAAGTAATGATACATGTTGCTGTAAGGGTCCATAGGAGCCAAAGCTATAGATCAGAGCTGTCAGGCACATTCACCTGAACATGTTTACATTGTGTTATTGGGCAGTTTCACTCTAGCCCACTATCTTCTAACATGTTCTACAAACCTCTGATCTAAAGTGTGTAAACACACACAGCTTAAAGGGGAAAAAAAGTTCTCACAAATCCCCCCTTTGGACTGAAGCAGTGAATCACATATGAGGTTAATGTTGCTAACAAATAAGGGAGGACTCATGCCACCGGTTTAGCATTGTGCAGAATCCTAAATCCTCACACAATCTTTCATTAATGTATAAATATACTTAATTATGTGGATTCACACTGTATGAAATATTACTATTTTCAGAAATAGACAAAAGTGTGCCGAATAGCTAATAAGCTGTAGCTCTAGCTATCTTGAAGCCAGAATCACCTCCTGATTTTTTCCACTTATAATTTGATGTGTACATTTATTATTAATACTTATTCTGTTATTTTTATGAAACATTTTAGCTACAAATAGTATTACTGGCCAAGTGATGTTTCTGTGGTGAGTGTCCAGGGCTGGATAAATCATAAATCCATTAGCTTTTTTTTTTTTTTTTTTACTGGGCAAGTGGATTTTCCAGTGTACTGCCCAGTTGCATGATGTGGTTGCTTGGAAACTTCATTCATACCTACAACTTCTAGGCTAAAAATTACAAACTAACTAATGTAAACCTGTACAGTGTGGTGAGCTAGTTAGCTAGGTAATTGTGCATTTACATAGACTAAGGGAAAAACATATGTGTACATGATCATTAACCTCTTCATTATCCTGTCATGTTTATAAGATGTTGGCTATGAGATGTGGAGTTCTGTCCTTACGTTGCACTTAAATGGTGTGTGTTATATATTTTTTGTTTTGTTATGTTTAACAATGAGGTTTTGTTTCCACATGCCTACATCTTCATGATTGTGAAAAGGTTGCCTGTCATCCATGCATTCTACTTTCTATTTCAATATTGTTCCACTGGAAAGCCAAATCGCACTGATGTGTGTAGTCCAGCAGGAGGTGAGATTCAGAACAAGTAGCATCCGATATAGTTAGGGAGTCAAATTTGTGTCACATCAGTGTTAAACTCATTTTGTTTAAATATACAGTTAGGTCAGGAAGTATTTGGACAATGGCAGTTTTTGTGATTTGCCTTTATACACCACCACAATGGATTTGAAATAAAGCAATCAAGATGTGATCGAAGTGTAGACTTTCAGCTTTA
>CM074949.1:14978337-14989806 GCA_037577455.1 Pangasius macronema
TTCCGGACATAACTGCACCTACATACCAAATGAAAGCTTTTTTGCACAGTGTTAAACTGGTAGCTATAATCTTCCTTTATTATCGACATTACTGTTGTATCTCCAGTACAACATCTTTCAGACACCTTGTTTTGGATGATCAGTTAAGTGAGAGAGACAGAGACAGACATGGAGAGAGAAAGAGTAAAACCTTTTTAGACCCTCTAATTTCCAAGACAAAGTACCTCCATCACAGGTACTTCACAAATCCTGTGTCACCTGATGCGTGTCCTTTCCGAGGTGAGATTTTCTATGTCTGACACTGAAAATCACCTAGCAACATCACCTTCCTCCCCCTCAACACTGAGACCTGATACTTCAAAATGCAGATGGTTGCTGAGGGAGGAGAATAGAGGGATAGAGGGTTGCTGAGGGAGGAGAATAATTTTAAAAAAGACTCAGCAGCGAGTAAGTCTGCTTTGTGCAGGCCACAAACAGGCCACCTCTCTGACCTTTCAGAAGCTGCCTCCAGGACCAAGGTGTAACTTATAATATTGTCACAGCATAATTTACACGTCTGTTTAGTGTTTTGTTGGGGAACCTTGTACCCGACCTGGCCAGACAGACAAAAGTGCAACCCATCTATGAGAACATGGCTAAAAGCTAGTCTAACTTACTAATACCAGCTGACAAATTCTGGCTGACTCGTATTTTAAAAAAACTATTCCCTTCTTTGATCTGGGGCAAACACACACAACTTTGACAAGGTTTGAAAAGGACTTCTTCTAGTTTAGGTGGTTTTTATGTACTGTCTGATCGCAAGGCTCTGTAACAGGGTGGATCAAGACAGCTCTGCTGCACAGTTAAAAGCTTCTTTTGTAAGTTCACCTTTTAGATCTTTTCTAAACACAGACTGTGCTGAAACCTAGTTAATCTTTGCTATACAGAAAAGTATTTGATGATACACATGAACATGCACTCTCAGTAAAACAGCTAAACCATGCTTGTCGCTGAGGTGTACACCTGTTGTACCTTTATGTATGGATATCCAGTGGATATTAAAAGTCTACATACCCCTGTTAAAATTGCAGGTTCTTGTGATGTAAAAAATGAAACCAAGTTAAATCATGTCAGATCTTAATTTACGCCTACAGAAAGGCAAGAACGATAAGGAAAATAGCCTTAACGTGATACAGCAGCTAACCAAATTCAAGTCGAAAAAACAAAGATAAACATTTTAGGAAAAAAAAGAAAAATCTTCCAATAACCTTGTTGCATAAGTGTGCATACCCTTTTATAATTCGGCATGTGACTGTGCTCAGAATTAAGTAATCACGTTCAAACTCATGTTCAAAAGTAATTATCAGACACCTGTCTTAAATGAAGTGATTCTGATTCTTGAAATCTTCTTGGTTTAATCCACAAAAAGCTTACAAAGCATGTACGGGATCTCATTGTCAAAAGGTATCGATCAGGAGTGGGGTGCAAATCATTTTCAGAGCATTAGATGTACTGTGGAAAACTGGGACAAGAGGAGAAAATGGGACATCACAGTGACATTATCAAGAACAGGATGTCCCTCCAATATTGATGAAAGGACAAAATGAATACTTATCATGGACGCTACCAAGAGACCTATAGCAACAAGACATCAGGAATATCTGGCAATTACTGATCATGTGGCTAGATGGAAGCCTTTTCAGCATAAGTCTGATGAGACCAAGTTAGAACTTTTTGAGCATAATTTTAAGATATGTTTGGAGAAAAAATAAGACAGCTTATCACCCACAGAACACCATTCCCATGGTGAAGCATGGTGGTGGCAGCATCATGCTATTGAGTAGCTTCTCTTCAGCTGACACTGGGGCTCTAGCCAAGATAGAAGGAATCATGGAATGCTCAACATACCAATCTCTTTTGGCAAAGATTTCATCTTCAGCATGATAACGACCCAAAGCACAAATCCAGTCCAACAAAATAATGGCTTCACAAGAAGATGATCAATGTTTTGGAATGGCCCAATCAGAGCCTAAATCCTATTAAAAGCCTGTGGAATGACTTGACGAGGGCTGTGCACAGGAGATCCCCTTGCAATTTAATAGATCTTGAGCATTTTGTCAAGGATCAGTGGAATAAAATTGCCAAATCAGAGTGTGCTAAGTTGTATTACAAACAAAACTTGCTTCAACAAAGTATTAGTTAAGGGGTGTGAACATTTATGCAACCTGGTTATTGTAAGTTTTTTTTTTTTCTCAAATGTTTGTTTGTTTATTTTTCACTTGAATTTTTTTATTGGTTGCTATATCACATTAAAGGTAGAAAAAAACCATCTGATGATTTATCTTGGTTTCTTTTTTTAAATCACAAAAACCTGCAATTTTTACAGGAGTGTGTAGAATTTTATATCCCCAGTAGTGTTCTTGTCGCTTAAAATGATTTAAGCTACATAAATTGACTGTAGTTTTTAGAGTAAAGCTTTAAAGTTACATTATATGCACCTTTCTGCACAGAAGTTATAATAGGTATATGCTTGATGGTAACACCCCAGTGACAAGGCAAGGTACAGTTTAGTATCATTCTTCTGAGAGGACGGTGGAAAAGGTTAACTAGTAATGAAATTGCTTTTCGCTGGACTTGTGATTAGGACTTTTCTTGGGAGTAACTCCCTCTCACACCTGTTTGTTTTGAATCTTTTGGTTTGGGAAACTGGAATTGCAGCTTCTCCTATGAAGTTCATCTCCTATAATGGATTTATGTTTTCAGAAATTTTAACGTTTCCCACAGAATACTTTGCTGATTCTGTCAGTTTGATCGAAGTCTCTGCTCATTCTCTTGGTTGCTTTTCTAACAGCAACAGAGGGCCAGGTCCAATAAATGCCCAATAAATTTTGTTCTTTAAATTAGCCAGGATGCTGCAGCACTAACTGTGTAGATGAAACGTTAAACCAACCTCTTAATGTGAGCTGGGCAGCTTTTTTGCCACATGGAGCAGTGAAATGTCTTTGAAATATCTGATTCACGTGTGTATATTTATTGCTGTTGTTACCTAAGCAGAGGAGTATTATGTCACAATGATGTCACATCCTGTAGTACCTACTCGTGTTGTACACTTTGACTCTTGCTGGAACTGTTTATGGTGGGGGTGATGTCTGTCATAAAATGTCATAAAGCAGTCAGTTTGACACACCCTAAATGTTTTTGAACCAGTGAACAGCTTAGAAAACCTGTCTGCTTTGTTATGTTTGTGATGCTCATGGATAACTGACTGATTTTAACTGGAATCTTGATATTTTTACCTCCTATCTCCATAGTGTCTCTCTCGTTCTCTGTCTGGCCATCTCTCTGATTTTACCATCAGCGTGGGTCAACTGTGGCTAAAAACAATTGCTAGATGCTCTTAAGTATTTAACCTTTGGCTGGCTTAAGTGTGTTGACATTTCCTTGTTGTGAAATTCATAAACACCTTCATGAAATTTCAGTTTCTCAATAGTCTCCTATCTTTCTCCACAGGCAAGCTAAGACTAGATCAATGTCATTCTCGACCAGAGAAAATTATTAATGTTTGTTCAATTATAATGCTTCTTTCTGTGTGCTTGTAGCCGTAGTGTTAAAGCGAAAATACTTGTACTATCTTAGTGAGCATCAGCTGGACACCTGGACAGAGCACAGACAAATGCAGGTTGAATGTAGTTCTGTGGTGTAGAGCTACCAGCAAATAAATTAGGAATCCGAATCCTAGGGGCTTTTTTGCTTATATTTTTTAACCTGAAATAAACTCGGTATTGGTTAGTAAACAACTGTTTACCAGGGTACAGACATTTTTGTGTATACATGTTTGTATTGTATGTGTATGCTTGTACAGTATATCTCTGCACCAGAAACTATGTAATGTTAGCTGCTATGGTAGGTAAATGTGAGGTAATTATTTATTTATACACTTAGCAGACTACTTCTTGTTCATTTTATCAGCTAGACAATACAACACAACTTCAGCCTGCTGGCTAAAATTAACGCAGATAATTGACTGAGTAATGAAAACATTAGCTAGGTTGCATGATAAGCTGGATGACTGATGTCTGTTGTTTCTGTGTGTAGGTGCTAGGATATGACCTGCTGCAAAGTTGTAATGTTAGAAGAGTCCACAGCATTATGAGTCAACATTTATTCTTTACCTTTAGAGAATATCTGTCCGGATGCTTGCCGGCTAGCTTACTTATAAGACGTTCATGTCACCTGCAGTTCCGACTTCTACTGAAGTTGCTTTATGTGATTAAAGATTCTGGAAATCTTTGTGCTAAATGCTTTGGTTCAGTCCAAACACAAATCCAATCACAAATAGAAATCTGGGGATAATTTGCAGATCATTTATTGCTACACTGCCACATTTGCCAGCTATCATGCTTATAAAAGGAAATTACAAAATGAAAGGAATTTAACTGAGTTAGAGAAAGATTGACTGAACTTTTTAGCGGTGATGTTAATAAATAGAATCCAGACTCGCTAATGAGCCAGAGAAAGCAATCGATGCTTTCTGTTGGTCTTCGTGTGAAAAAGAGCCAAACAACACATGTCTAAAGAATAATAACATGACCACATTTAACAAACCTATTTAATTGCACTAGATAGCCTTAGCCAGTTTGGCTTCAGTGATATCCGAATGAGTTTTCATTAAATGGCAATAGTATGGATTCATTCATCTTCTTTCCTAAAGGATTGTGCTACAGTCCACATGAGTGTACTACAAATTATTTTGGCGCTCTCCATCCATCTGTGTTATTGCGTGGGCTGTGCATCATCAGTGTAGCTTTAGGCAGCAAATGCTGTGTGGTCCTGCTATATCCGGATCACGAGGACTGATTTCCCTCATGATCTCTTTCTCACTTATGTGTATTTCATTCATGTCTTTCCCAGATGGGTGTGGTGCTCAACTTTTCCCTTTTATCATGTGATAGTAATAGCAATTGATTCTCAAACACCCACACACTCGCTCAAACCAAAAGAGTTGACCTATGAGTTCTAGAGCTCTGTGCTTCACTCCTCCTTCCTTTCTCTAGACTATAATGACAGGATTGTGTTGGATTCATCCTCACAGGGAAAGGCTATACTCAGATGATGGTGTTACTTAGTAACTGTAGATGGAAGAAACACTGATTTTGGGTTGAAGTACATCTAATTACAAGTACTCTTTCATAAAGATCTCTTAGGAATATGGTTTCTGCAGGTTTTGCAGGGTTCTGTGTGCACATTTTCAGCAGTTAGAATACAGTGCAATCTGAGACAGTCTGATATATGATCCCTGTGTGTGTGTGTGTGTGTTTCGTAAAAGGTGCTGCCACTTAAAAAAAAAACCCAGTAGACATCATTGTTCTCTCTCTCTCTTCTTTTTTTTCTTTTATCATTCTCTCTGTGTCTGTCTGCAGCTCTCGGGAGGGTGTGAGTTGACGGTGGTGCTGCAGGACTTTGTGGCGAGCTGTGTGTCTGAGCTCAGTGTGCAGACGGGCCAGACAGTGGAGCTGCTGGAGAGACCCAGTGAGCGGCCGGGCTGGTGTTTGGTGCGCACCACCGATAAGAGCCCACCTCAGGAGGGTCTGGTGCCCAGCACAGCGCTCTGTATCTCCCATTCCCGCAGCAGTGTTGAAATGGACTGCTTCTTCCCTGCAGGCAAAGGTAAGGATACAAGTGATGAAGCATTTCTTTTCATGTGCCTCAGACTGCCAGATGTGTTCGTGTTTTATCCTTATTTGCCCAGATTTTTTTTTTAAAAAAAACACCCACTTTAAAACACCTAGAATCATGGAATTTCTCTGCCATGTATCATATTAATCAGATTTAGTAATGAAAGTTTAGTTTGGGACAAAACTGCCCGTGTTGAATCAGAGACCTTACTCTGTGTGTCCTCTAGGGGGCGACAGCACACATTAATTTTGTGATCTCGTTATAACTAAAAGCACAAAAAAGCACGTGCTCTTCACCTCTGCATTAGCAAAGATCTCTTAGGATCACAGACTGACACTCAGAAAGAGCAAAAAAAAAAAAGGCTTTAAACCTTTATTTGAATAAGAGTCATCTGTGTCATGAGATGATTAAGTCTCCCTGTCACACACACCCCACACTTTCTGGTTTCACTGTTGCCTGAACCTGATTGTCAGTCCCTGGGCTGCATACAGTACAGGTCCATATCCACTCAGCTCGTGCAGGCGTGTCTGATGAGCTGTTTCCTCTCATCCGTTTTGTTGCATCAGGAAAACTTGTACATGCCTGAAAAGCACAGATAGTCTGAAAGTACTGACGCAATAGAAATATTCTGTCATTTCGCCTTGTGTTTAAGGTCAGTAAAAGCACATGAAAATGTTTATATTTTCTCAAGTGATGTGGGAATGTGGGCTGGGTAAAAAGTCATAAGTTAATTCAGTAAGGTTGAATGATGACATGCTTCCTATGAGATGTGCGTAGGCACCACATCATTTTAAACAGCTATTTTTAGGAAATATACAAATACATACCTGGTTGAAAGGCGTATTCCTGCATAAAAACCATGTTTTAATATACAGTGCTGTGTTACATTTGTCAGATTTTTGGCTGAATACCTACAGTTTGTATTGCTGATGCAAGGCATCAGATGGTGTGTTTCCCACTTTCCATACCAGGTATTTGTTTTGGAGACTGCTGTGTCTCTGAGTTAAGAAACAACTAGCATTTCTTTAACATTTAACATAATGAACAGTTACCTTAATAAAACAAGAGCAGAGCTAGAAGTATTAATGACATTCCCATGGCTTGGGATTGTGGATCATTTTGCCTTCTAAAATACCCATCTATGATTTGTACTGTCTGTGTCAAGTCTATTTGTAAAGTAATATATTAGATTTCAGAGTTGCAGTGCTTTAAATGTCACATTGTTTCTATGTTTGCAGGTTTAGCATGGTAACAGAAGCATTACAATGGAATAGCTTTAGCAGCTGTAGTGTAGTTGCAGTGTTTCACTTTCAAGGTGTAAGGTCTCAGCAAAAAGTTCCTTAGGAATATGGTGGCTATATTCTCTAGCTTTTCATTCTTCTACTCTATTTCCCAATGGCTTAATAGTAATGCTGAAATTCATCATCTTCTGTCACGTTTAATGGACACATTAGTGCCTTGTGGTCAGGAACAGCTATCAGCTCTAATGTGTTGATCATGCTGACGAGACCTGAGCAGTACACCCACATCCGCTTTGATGAGCATGCGCACTGTTGCCGTTTGCTTTAAGGTAGATATGGCACTGTTGAGTATTAGCAACATTGTACCTTCACGTCCATCATGATATAGCCATTGAACTTTGAAATAAGTAATTGGTGAAAATTACAGTATTCTAGTATTCAGTTACTGAGTAATCACAGCTATCACATGACTAGCTCTACTTTTGGTTTATTTCTCTGGCTGATGCAGATTATAGAGTTATAGAGAGCAAGCATGTTGCTTGTTATTTATTAATTAGCAATAGGAAAATGAGGTTTTAAGGATCGGACCTAGTTTCCTGTGCATGGAGAGCTCTCTGTATTGTCCATGGGAGCTTCCTGTCTCTGTGTGGTACTGGTTCCTCTGTTTAGTGGGCTTGGACTTAAAACATCCTTTCAGCATGTGTCTAATTCTGTCATTTCTCACACTAATTTACACCACAAACTGAAAGAAAGTTAAAAGTGCACTTTGAGGGAGGGAAGTTCTTTCAAACCCGGTTATCTTTAAGAGTTGGATAAGAGAAACCCANAAACTCCTCATTATAATGTTGTTGTTGAATGCATCTTCCTTGCGGTGAAATGCAAGTCTTTATAATAACAAATAACGATTCCCTTTGCCTGCTGTGAGTTAACTTCACACAACTTCCTCTTTCCTAGCTGCTCTATTTGTAAGAGGAGTATCACTTACGTAATCAATGAGTCTTTTGTTTCCTTATGGAGTCTAGCCTTGAAACAGTTTATTAACTTTGGTCCTTTCCAGAAGAAAAGTGAAAAATGAAAGTGCTTAGCAACTGCAGGTTTTTCTCCCAGTGCGACTTATCAGTGTCCCTGTTTTCATGGGATTGCTGTTACTAGACTCATAACTCGAATCTTCTTCACAAAGTAAAGATCGTGCCATTAGATACCCAGGTTTTTCATCATCGTTTACTTGTTTTGTTCTATCCTACATGACCCCCCTGCATTTTTCACCTACCTCTCCTGCTACAGCGTGAGTTTAAGCAATATGCCATTTGGCTTATGGAATAGGAATAATCTTATTTGCTTACCCAGCTTGTGTTTCATGTTGGGAAGACTCCCCCCCCCATAGATCTGTTATCTTTCCAAAAACCAAATGCAAATTACACTCACTAGTAATCTTGATCCAGCATGGAAATTGCAGCAGTGCTCCCAAATAACCTTCATTGCAGTTGCAAGTCCGAATGCATCATACACTCCAGGAGCATAGTCATAAATCCCCGAACTTTCCTTGTGTTATTATTACTATTATTATTATATGCTGTGTGTGGTCTGACTCATCTGTGCCGTGTACAAAGAATAGTACAGCACAAAGAGTAGTGATATGTCCAAACACAAATAACATGTAATGTAGGGCTACTAGCCGAGAAATGGCCTAATTGTAGCAGCAGCTTCCTGTGTTGCTCCTTCTCCATGGTTGAGGGCAGTTTACCCTTCTGCCCTTCTGTGTGTGTGTGTGTGTGTGTGTGTGTGAGAGAGAGAGAGAGAGAGAGAGAGAGAGAGAGAGAGAGAGACTGTATAATAGGGGTGTATGCTCTTATCTAGGCCAATGCGGTGGGTGCAGAACTATCTGGGCTATATGGCAGGAGAAGGACACTGACAAAATGAAACCACTTTGTCTGTGCAAACCTCTTAAAATGCAAATATGTAACTGACAGAACATTTCCTCTGGAGACAGCAGACACTGACCTGATCATGTCTCCTAGTATCCAATACTTCAACAGCAAGACAAAAATAAGTAAGTAAGCAAACAAACAAACAAACAAGCAAAGTGGTCAAATTATTTATTTTTATTCATTTTGATTGCATTATTAAATAACAGCAATCTGAATACTTTTTTATCTTTAAAAAAGTATAAATCTCAGGGTGCTACAATATTTATAATTGTTTTATAATTCTATAACAATAGTTAAATTTAAATAAAGACCCAGTATTAAGGAGGTCTCTAAATAACTAAGTCTGTAAACATTGAGTACAGAGGAACAATATCAAGATATGAAAGCAATAAATAATACACTTGTTCCATAATTGTAAAATAATTTCTGTTCATATATTGTACATTATGTGCTGCAACACTGATAAAGTATTATCTGTATTGGATTACCCTGAAAATAAAAACATCCAAGGGGAAGAAAATATTGTGCTTCATGATTGCAGTTCATATGAAAACACTGATACTGTTCAGCTCTGTCGTTTCTGACACTACAGGTAGGATTACAGGGATTCATCCAGCTGTTACAGGAGACTCCTATTGTTGTTGTTGTTGTTGTATATGAGTAAACAGGCTACTAGAACATTCCTACAGACAGGAAATATATGTTAGCCTGATTAACCTGATTTTATCAAGAGTCCCCACCCTTTGCTTGACTAATTTTCCAGGGCAGTGTGAAATGCGTTTTTATCTTTACTTTTGTCCATACTATCAGTAGAATGCAGCGTGTCTTCTCTCTTCATGCTTAAGAACTTTAGACTACGAGAAAGCAGCTTGAACACTCTGCTCACTCTCAGCAGCTTGAACACTCAGACTGATGAACACTCATGCCTGATCTGCTGACCCGTGATCCTGGAGAACGGCTCGCTACTGACTGAGAGTCGCTCTTTAGAATGCCACTGAGTAGAGCCTTTGTCACAGGCAGGAATGTAACTTGACACTCTGTCTCTATAATCCAGCATGTGTGGCAAGGAAGCTGTGAGAGAAAGAGAAAAGCGAGGAACAGAATGAGAGTGCGAGTGTGGGTTTGAGTGCGTGTGGCCCCTCCTCTCTCTCCTCCCTGTCGTGGAAGGGTGCAGAGTGAACTTGGAGCAGTAACTCAGTGATTACACTATCTACACAACACTAAGCAGGACTCTCTCTCTTCTACTCAATCTCAGTTCTTCCCCTCTGTCTGCTTTCTGCTGAGCCATGAGATCTTGAGGAAGAATGAAGAGTGGCAGACACGTTTGCTCATGTTGTAGTTGGATTATAGCGAAGTGTTGCTGCTGCTGTAGCGTGTCAGGTGGGTAATGCAGGCTTCATAACTCTTCTGGCTGGATGGGTTCAGGAATGAGGTGCAGGGTTGGGGGTATGATTAGGTTTGTTGGCTTTGGGTTTACTTTGAGGATTAAAAAAACGGTCCATTGTTTAAGTACAGACCCGAATAACAGGTATCAAAATTTTTTTATTATTAAATATTATTTTTATTAAATTTTGGTACATATGAATCTGGCTATTAGTGATAAAGTCTAATATGAGTATAATTATTATAATTTTGAAGCAGTACTCCCATTGCAAAGTGGGAAAGGAGCAAAAGGTGATGCCTGATATCTACGACCCATGGGTGTGAGTTCTTTACTGTGTGTGTGTGTGTGTGTGTGTGTGTGTGTGTGTGTGTGTGTGTTGATGTCAGTACCCCTGTGCTTTGCTCTAAAGTGGGCTAAAGTGCTCTCTCATTACCTATTAACTCAGGAAGTCTCTCTCTGCAGTGAGATAACGGGGTTGACTCGCTTCACAACAACAGCAGAAAGCTCTTTAATGTCAGAGCACTGCTTTCAGGTACAGCACTGCAACGAGCTCGGATAAAATTCATCCAAAAAATACACTGCACTGAAAGATTCAGTAAAAGGATATGATTTCAGCAGGCATGATTTCCTCGTGTTAATTGAATATTTTACATTCTGTGCTGTAGGTGTGTTAACTCATTACATTCTCCTGGTTGGAGTAAACATTAGTGATGTAATATCCTAAATATGATTTACAGTAATGTAGACACACTTCTGAGGAGCTCAGCATCGCTGCTGTAGTCGTTAAAAAGCAGATTAGCCCAAATCTATGTTTACCTACAAACACAGAAAAATCATCTATCAGAGGGAAAGACAGTAGATATATACATCTTTCTTTTTCTTTGTGTGTGTGTGTGTGTGTGTGTGTGTATATATATATATATAGATATGTGTGTGTGTGTGTGTGTATGTATATGTGTTTGTATGTATGTTTCTCCCTCTTTCTTTCTTTTTTTCTTGCTGTCATTCTTGCTGTCTTTCTTTTTTCCTTCCTTTCTCTTGTCAGTCTCTCTTTTGCTCTCTCGCTCTCTCTCTCATTTTCTTTCTTGTTTTGCTCTTTCTGTCATTTTTAACTCACACAGGCAAATCGTACATCACAGGTGCTTTCTTTCTTTCTTTCTTTCTTTCTTTCTTTCTTTGTGTGCATGTATGTATGTATGTATGTATGTATGTATGTATGTATGTATCTATCTATCTATCTATCTATCTATCTATCTATCTA
>CM074949.1:14989906-15000933 GCA_037577455.1 Pangasius macronema
ATGTTTCTCCCTCTTTCTTTCTTTTTTTCTTGCTGTCATTCTTGCTGTCTTTCTTTTTTCCTTCCTTTCTCTTGTCATTCTCTCTTTTGCTCTCTCGTTCTCTCTCTCATTTTCTTTCTTGTTTTGCTCTTTCTGTCATTTTTACCAACTCACACAGGCAAATCGTACATCACAGGTGCTTTCTTTCTTTTTTCTTTCTTTCTTTCTTTCTTTCTTTCTTTCTTCGTATGCATGTATGTATCTATCTATCTATCTATCTATCTATCTATCTATCTATCTATCTATCTATCTATCTATCGCAATTTCTGCCTCTTTTTATCGCTCTCTTTCTCTTTTGCTTTTTCTTTCTTCATACTTCCTGTCAGTCACAGAGCTCCTTACTATGACGCAGTCAAAGAGAGATTGGTCAAATTTGTTCTACTAGACCAAAACATAGAAACCTTACAACGGAAACCAGCATCATGCTGCATTTTAATACTCTGTGAAAATTGCATACATTTCTCAGTAAGATCTACATTCCGCTGGAGGCTGTGTCATGTTTGGAAATATGTGGCATTCATACACTGGCTGTAACAGAATTTGATTGAATAGACTAAACAGAGCGAAAGGCAGATAATACCAGGGGACATCTGGTGCTCTTAAGCTGGTGAAAAAGACTCTTCACTCTTCCTTTATTACAGGAAGTCCTTGGGGAGATAGCTCTGTCACTGACCACCACTTGACTTAACTAATGCAACATTTTTTCCTGAATAGATACCGTAGGTCAGAGAGAACGTTTTTAATGGAATATACAAGATATTTCTCTTAAATGGTGCTTTAATGAAAGGCTAATGAACGTCTGTTCCACTGTTTCTTCTTACAGTACTGGTTAGTTAGTTAGTTAGTTGGTTTTGTGCCCCCTCTGTAGGACACTGACAGTGGCTATTCTTAGACGGGGTAGTCAGGTCAGGTCTGATAATGCATTTGAGGATATGTGGCTAAATGTATCTTTCTATGTGGACTGTCCTTGACATGGAGTCATTCAGTGCCAAATCACTGAGGGCTGTGCTGCCTGTCACAAATCTTGAGGCCCTGCCTTAAAAGAGTTAAGATAAACTTTGCTGGTTGAAAAGAAAACTTTAGATTCACGGCCTTTACACTGTAGTCAGCTTCTCCGAGAGCTTCTCACGAGGGGTTGCTGTGTAACAAGTGCTACTAAGCAAAAACTATCCATGGTATTTTTACCACTTTGCTATCTAGTAGCTGAAATGTGCAGGTGTTAACAGGAGAACTCTGAGCTCCAGTGCTGTGATTGTGGATAAGAGGAAAGAAAAAGACACTGGAGTCACCTTAATATGACCTTAGAGAAAATGGGACAAGTGAAGTCTTTTATCAGTTCGGATTTATATGGTAGCTTCATACTCGGGTATGCATTTAAAGCAATGACTATTAGAATAATATATGGGTGTCCTGTTTTTACAATTCCAATTTTATTATTTGTTATAATTTATTTTTCTTCTGGTTTATTCCACTGTTGCTGGATGTTACTTAAGCAGAAAATGTGCAGTATTATTACTGCACAGTACTTTCTTTGAAGGAGATATTGCACAATCATAAATGGCGCACTTGTGTAGAGTAGTGAACACGTGCACTTCCAGATGGAACTGATGACCTTGTGTCTTTACTGAAAGCTCTGTACATGGTTCTTGTTGGATTGGTAATTATACAGTGGAGCTTATGACAAGAGGCCATACTCTGTGTCTGTGTGTTCAACTCGTCCAGATCTTTTGGAGATCCATTTTCATCAGTATAGAAACTGAAAGCATTCTTGTACTCAGAGGAATTCCTTACTCAAACCTGATTCTTCACCAACATACTCCAACTTCACAGTTTGTTCTGTTAAGTTTAATTAGGGGAGCCATGCATTGTCATCATAACAGGTATAGCTGCAGTAAAACACCTTCATTCTGGCCTAAGGGTGAATTTTCACCACTTTCTACAGTTGATATGTAAGGAATAAAAGATGACAGGGAGTGCTGTTATTGGTGGTGTGATGTATTACTACTCTAAAGTTATTATTATTTTCCTGTGACAGCGTGTCCCAAAGTGTTTTATTCCTAATGATTGTATTTTTCACAATTAATTTCTTGTTGGACAACAAGAAAATGAAAAATGGACTAACATCAACGTAAATTTCAACACCTTGTAGTGCAAAATAAATTAGTTCCAGTTATTGCTTAGCCATGACTTAGCCAGTCATTTGCTTACCAGCCAAGTTAATAAGACACAGGAAGAAAAACACACGTGCTACAGAGAAAGCAAAATGTACAAAATCTTCTTGTGTCAAAAACCTACTGACTGTTACAAAGTGCTGACGCTGGAGACTCTTTCCATAAATGTAAAATAAATGCCTCCTTACCGAACTTCATCATATCAAATGATTAGAAGTATGATTGTGTAAGTTGTTACTATAGAAGCGATAACGATATTAGAAAAAGCTCAATAATATCAACCTGTGATTTGAATTACAGCTGGCACTATTGACGTATGTGTTGTTATAGAATATTAATCAATAGCTTCTGACCAATCAGATTAGAGACTTCAACAGCACAGTGGTATAATGTCGACTAAGCTCAGACCAGTGTCTTAGCAGTGTTACACTACGTTAAATTTATTCTTGGACACATTTAAATCATTCTTTCCCAGTCCTTAGCTTAGGCATTTGTAATGAGATGGGGGTTGCTGTTGTGTAATTTCAATAAATTGTTAGCTGAAGCCACATGTGCGAGTGAGCGTTTGTTTGTTTATATAGTCTTCGTGTTGCCGATGAATAAGCTTAGTTAGAAGGTAGATGATGTGTAACTTCTTGTATACGACAGCAGTCGTACAGTGTGTTTCAGCATGGCTTCCTGTTCACTTGTTTGACCATGAGGGATTCTCATTTCACTAGAGCCTTTGGCTATAATTAAAACTAAAATACGTTGAAGTACGTCTCGGAGCTCAGCTGAGTTACTTGTAGGAGAATGGAGGAGAGAGCCTTTCTGTGAAACTAGAGATATATTTTCTGTCAAGCTGCTGGATAGTGGCACAATGAAGAGACTGTACAGTATGTGCTGCTGCAGTCTTGCTTCATTTGTCCACATAACATACATTGAGCACCATTCAGAAATATTGTCCTTTAAATTTAAAGTCAACGCCTGTCTACTGATTTATTTTCAAACTAAAAAGTTTTTTTTCTTCTTCTCTAATATATGGATTTTGATTAAAACTATAAATTCATGCACCAAGTGCTCAGGATATGTAGGAACTTCTTTAAACTGTTAGTAAAACAGCTCAGATGGATGCTCTTGGACATTAGCGTTCATTAAAACTACTTGAGAAGAATGATTTTATAGTCTATCTAAGGAAGTCTATCTAAAGACAAGTAAAGAAATTATCTAAATCCAATTACGTATTAAGTCGATGTGTGATTAGGAGAGAGCGGGGCATATTGTCACACTTTTCACTCTTTCTTACATTTCATGGGTGCGGTGCATCGCAATGGAATAAATGTTACATCCAATAAAACATTGGAATCTGACACACGCAGTCTCGATGTGTTCAGTTTTATACTAAAATGTGCAGAAACAAACGTATGACTAGTGCTGCAGATATAGGATAAGTCTGTGTTCAGACTCTTGTTCTGTTCTCATTAAAAGCTTCCACATTATGCGTGAGCCATTAAAGTGCATACAGTTCGGTTACAGTAGTACGGACAGTTCAGGCCCAGTCTATCTCTTCCCTCATGAGCACAGTACAATCCAACTCCAACAGCTCAGGATCAGCTGATTCTCCCCGCTAAAAGATCAGACAAATTATATACGTGAAGCTGAATGCTGGAGCTTCTGAGAATATCTGCTGGTATTTGCAGACAGACAATGCTCACTAACACTGCAGTCATGTGTGTACTCTATTCAGTGTTTATTTATTACTATCCCGCAGCTTCATTATAGCAAAATAGCTTTTTCCCCCAACTTTTGGGGGTTAATTTTGTACAGCAAAAACTCATATCAGAAATATTTTAATTTAAGAGTAATTTGTAGGTTAGACAACATTTTATTATATCAATGATTTCCTTACAATGGTAACTAATAGTGCGGATTGCAGTAACTCTAAGTGAATGTGTTCATCTGCTTACAATATTACTTCCTAAAAATATTACAGCAAAAATGCAGAAATATACTAATTTTTGTAATCAAAACCTATGTTCAAGTCAAGTTCCGACAAAGTCTGCACAGGTTCGAGTTTTTGAGTTTCATCATACAATAAATAAAAAGCAACAATGACTGAAAATGATGTTGCACCCAAATTCTTCTCTTTTATATCAGATTTGGTATTAACTTTAATAATTTTTATAATCTGAAAATTCAGTACTAGTTGTTTATTCTTATGTGCAGCACACCAGGTCTACCAGCTAAGCTAAGAATGTTTGTTATTAGAGATTTTTTTCTACTGTTCTGTTGCAGTGATTCTATGTTACACATAGCTTGTCTTTTATATTCTATATTTCATATAATGAATAGAGAGAGGACAACATGGGAAGCTAAAACAGCTTAAAAAAAAGTCATTGGCTTACATATGGATCAAATTTGAGGACTATTGCAATATGCACGGTGCTGGGTATTGTGGTGTAATCCTACACAGTGTAGCGTAGATCAATTACAGCGCATTACTGTTGCAGACAGAAGAATTAGTGTAGTCAATACAGATATTGACTTTGACTTGGCACTGTGTGGTTTGCACTTGTTGCCTCATTTGACTGCATGGAATGAAGTGCAGTGTGGGTGTGCAGAGTTACAGGATTGTTACATCAGTGTGTACATAGCGCCTGGCTTACTAGAATGATGTTTACATGTTCACACCTTAGAAAACCATAAATAACACATTAGTGTGATTAAACTGTAAATAATTTTTTATACATTTCTGTGTTCAATGACTGTGTTTTAATTTCAGAATAACAGTTAGGCATGGATTTTTCTTAACACCTTATATATTAAGGTTTGTCTCTCTGGCTTGCATCTTGCATCTGGCTGGTAATGACTTATACATGTGATATGTTGTCATGTGCGGGCTCATGATTTTTTATTTTCATACTCTTTGCATATTCGTCTTACAGAGAACTACACAGTCAGTGGTCCGGATGGGAAGACAGACTCAGTGGCGGCGTTGCAGCCCCAGGCTTCACTCGCTTCCCTCCACAGCAACTCCCCGGGACCCAAACGCTCTGGAAACACCCTGAAGAAGTGGCTCACGAGCCCCGTGCGCCGCCTCAGCCACGGCAGCAACATCAAAAAGCTGCCTAGCAAGCAGAAGCAGAAGAGAGATGGCCGCAAGAGCATCGACCTGGGACCGCCCGAAATGCAGGACGACAGTCTGGAGGAGGTAATAATGCTGCTGCCATCAGTCACATTAAGGCCCCTTCTATCTCTATATTTATATTTATATTTATATACAAGTAGATATGATTAACATGTGCAGTTGTTCACATTAAACACCACTATGGCACAAATACAGAAAGGAGGCGGCAAATAAAATGCAGATATCATTCAGACATGTACAGTATATTGATATATTATGTCATTGGAGCTCAATTTAAATTGGGAGGTGGTGGGCTAATATGGTTTGAGCAAATAAAAAAAATTCTGACTGATTGTTTTACTGTATGAAATATGTAGTTTAATTAAATTTAAAGGCAAAAAAAAACCTGAAGCTTATTTGTCTACAATAATATTTATAACAACAATAAGTTGCTATTCAGAACAAGCAAATTTAGAATGGCTTTATTTCAACTTGCTATTGGCCAAAAAACATTTTAAATGAAACTGCTAATTAAAGATTACCTTTCCTTAATTTGGCCAAAGCATTTTTCTATCAATATGCCCACAGAGACATACACTATACAGCCAAAAGTTTGCAAACACCTGCCTAATCACACCCCATTCCAGATTTAGTCACCCTTTGCTGTTATAATAACTTCCACTCTTTTGGGAAGGCTTTCCACTAGCTTTTGTGTAGATTCTGTGGGAATTTGTGCTCATTCAGCTTCAAGAGCATTAGTGAGATCAGGCACTGATGTCGGGTGAGGAGGCCTGGGGTCTAGTCGTCTTTCCAGTTCATCCCAATGGTGTTCAGTGGGGTTGAGGTCAGGGCTCTATGCAGGACACTCGAGTTCTTCCGCTCCAGTGTCTTCATTTGTGCACAGGAACATTGTCATGTTGGAACATGAGCTCCTTAGTTCCAGTGAAGGGAAATTGTAATGCCACAGCATACAAAGACGCACTGTATAGTGTATCTTGTGGTTTGTTAAGGCAATCATTTTTGTAAATTTCAGCAATCACTATTATAGAGATAAACCTTAATAGCTATAGCAGTTAAAATTGTATTGTGCAGTCCTGGTATCTATGAAGGAATTATTTTCTGTACAGTATATCTGTATCTAATTTCCGTTATCTTTAATATGTGATAAATCACATAGTATTGAAGAGGAGCATTTGGCATTGGTGATACCCGGTTTAATGTCAGAACATTTTGGAGCTGCGGCTTTCATTCACCATGTCGGTTCTTTTTTACGCAATCAGACTTTCAGACAGAAAACTGCCCCCCTTGTTCTCTGTCTTGTGTGAGAGTGTTATTAAGAGCCTGGTATGGCTGGAGCAGAAGTAGCACTGGTCCAGATGATTGGAGGGGGGCATATGCCCGTGTGATGTGCACAAAGAGTCTCTGTAGGCAGGGCAGGAGCTGTGGACCCCAACACAATGATCCACATTAACCCTGACCTGCCTCCCCGTACTGAGTGTGTAAGAGCAGAAGCAGTGAAGCAGTGAAGCAGTGCACATTGTGGAATTCTAATGGAATTTAGAAATTATAATTTAGAGCTAGTGCATAGAGAGCTGTTCCAAAAACCCAGTCTAACATGAACAAGAGGTCACGTGTATGAGGTTTAGCAGACCTCTATATGTAGAAAAATGACAAAATATTCACAGAACAATTACTCAAAATAGGAATAACCATAACCAAATACTAATACCAAATAACCAATACTAACAACACAAACTGAAACCAAAACAAGAGAGTGCGAGGAGCAGAAAAGCATGCCATACTCATACGCTGTCCACAAAAAAATGGGAAAGGCAAGTTTTGTTTGTTTGTTAAATTTGCCAAGGCTTGATTTTTCTTTGGACAGGACCCAATTCCATCACGTTTCACAGTCAAAACCACAATGAATGCTGGTTATGATGGTAAATGGGAGGTGCTAAAACGTAATATCTATAAATAGCTCGACAATGAAACTATCAGGGTTGACTACTTGTGATCATGCCTAACTACACCAAAGGAAATTTGGAGAAAAAAATGGATGATGGCATAAATCCATCTCATTTCATATTACACCACTGCAAATGCGTGTCACATGGTCAATCGCTGCTGATGACACGTTACGGATGTGTCTGTGATATATCACCCAAACTGGAGAGCAAACCTGGGGGTGTTTCTCTCTGTGTAATCACCTGTCATGCCTGTCACTGATAGTCCACATGAATCTACAGTCTGGACTAGAAAGAAATCAGCCCCAGTGTTGCTTCTTCATACCATTCTGTGTCTGTTTCTTATGACCTCTGGTGGTGCTGTTGCACTTGGTTCTGTAAAAGTCCAAAATAATTTGCTGTAAACATTTGTTAACAGCAAATAATCTGATGCGGAGACCAAAAATTAAACCCTATACACATGTTTTAATTAAAAAAAAACCCTCAAGATTACAAAGATTATTATTATAATTCAAAGACATTGTAGAAATCTTTTAGAAATGTAGCATCCATAAACATTTTTTTCTTTTTTGGCTCTGCAGTTTATTGTTATAATACAAAGCTATGTAGCTGTAAAACTTCCATAATGAAAGAAGAGAATTAATGAAGAAGGGAAAAACAAACTGTATCACAGTATGGTACAAGTGTGTGACCAGAAGGCACTACAGTGGGTAGTGAAAACTGCCCAACACGACATTGGGACACGGTTGGCCAACATTTCAAACATTTATCAAAAGCGTTGCTTGCGGAGAGCGAGAGGTATTATCAAGGACACCTCCCTTCCCCTCCATGGACTGTTTGTGTGTCTCCAATCAGGAAAACGCTACAGAAGTCTGCGTTGTTGCACAAAAAGTCTCATGAACAGCTTTTTCCTTCAGCTGTACTCAGCTTCTACACATTAACTGCCAGCCTCAACCTTAACTAAACATTAACATTAACATTAGGCACTACTGATATCTGCAATTACTTGCAAGTACTTGCACTTTACTGCATTATCTGTCATTATATTATATTATATTATATTATATTATATTATATTATATTATGACATTTGCACATCTGCATTTTTATCCACTGTATGTATCCACTGCATCATATTACATGCCTCATGCTGCTTACCACTACCTGTATACTGTTTATTTAATTAACTGCAACATAATTCTTATTTATTCCCTTTAACTTAATTGCCATTTGTATTACTGGAATGCATCATATTGTTTACTTTTACTAAACTATAGTGTTTAGTAAAAGTATAGTAAATAACAATAGTAATAGTAAACAAGTTACTTATTGCAGCATAACTGTGTTACCTCATTTTAGCTTGTTTGCTATTTGCACTACTGGTTGGATGGTAACTGCATTTCGTTGTCTCTGTACTCTGTATACTCTATACTCTCTGTACTCTCTATACTCTCTGTATTTTCTATACTCTGACAATGACAAAGTTGAACCTAACCTAACCTAACCTAACAAGGGAATTCAGCAACACAATCTAGGGAATGTGACATGGTGTCAGCAGTCACACTGTGTGTCACAGTACATACCAAATATAGGGCTGCAAAAACTACATTTAAAAAAGAACAAACATTTGGAGAATGTGTAATGTCAGCTGTGAAACTGAATTCCTCAACATTTGATTGTGGGTCATTAAGAACACGCGCTTATTTACAGTGACAACCGTGCAGCCAAACCAGTGTGAGGCAGGGAAGGTTCACATAGTAAATGAAAATGGTTTGCAGCTATTTGTCTCGTCTTAATCGGGTGCTGTTTTAACATATTTCCTGTGTTTCACATTCCTGTCTTGCAGAGGATTAGGAAAGATGGGACACTCTCCAAGTCATCAGGAATGCAGAGTGGAGGAGAGGAGGAACCGGAGGATGACTCTCATACTCCACTCCCTCCACCCATGGAGATCATTAAAGACCCCTCCACTCAGGAGGAGAAGGTACACATACACACTTACACACATCCGTGGTCTGCGGTCTGGGTTTACACTCTTTTAAGGTTTTAAGTTAGGGAGTGCATCATGGCTGATGAGTAGCATTCTGCACTGATAGGTCATAGATGACAGGAATTCATAAGCTCAGACAGTACTTTACTTATTAATTCATAAATGTCACTCAGTATTAGTTCATAAAGCGATCTCACTTATACCTACACCCCTTACACACATGCACACACAGGAGAATGACTTCAGACTGACATTTATCTCCTTAATGAAACACACTGCCAACTTCAGTCTTTTCCAGTGTAAATATAGCACTTTATTTGTGATTTGACATACACATGCACACAAATACAATGTTTTCTTCTGTAATGTTGAAATGCTTGAAGATCACTCCCTAGATTACACTCCCTTAAGCACTAAGACAGTGTACAAAGTTTGTGCCCATTCAGGTTAAAATATTACTTCACCAAGTTGTGAAATATGAGTACTCCCCGGTTTTGTGGTCTGCCTTGTTTGAGATGATTGTGCATGAAAAATAATTTTCCTGTGACCTGCCTGTTTGTGTGTAAACATATCACTTGATACAGGTATTGTGCGGTGTTAATCTGACTTCGATTCACAAACCGGTCTCCATGTTTTCTTTCCTTCTGCTTGTTAAGTGTGCTTCGTTCAGGTTCTCTTGGGGAGTGGAACTTCATGACTTTAGTATTATAAGTTTCTATCTGGGTGAAGAGCCATTTTGAGATATGGGACATCAAAACTTTGACATTGCAGCTAGTACACGGAAATGTGCATTTACTGCTACACTTCTTTAAATTCACATTATCACATTTCCTGAGCGTCAATTTTTGAACAGTGGCCAAACACAGATAGAACCTTATTATTCTGTAAGGTCAAACTGTTGGTTTTAATAAGGTTCTATCTGTCTGTTTCACTAAGTAACTAATAAAAGGTATAATATAGAAGAGAAAACCAGTTTGAGCCGCAGTATGATCGTAGAAAGTTCAATACACTTTTATTTACAGTCCCCGGTTACACTAGAAAGGTCTGTTTACGAAGTACACTTCATGTAGCCAGCTAATGTCTGTGATATTTCATGCTAATGTTATCTGACGTTAGCCATAACTTTAGCTGCACTAATCTGCCAGAACATTCACATTATAAAACCAGTAATTACAGTAGACCCGTACTGTATCTATTTTATACACCTACTTTTTATTACTCTCTGGGAGCATATTAAATATTATTAACATATGCCATATTAAAATTTTACCCCAAAACAAAAAAGCAGGAAAATAAAATATCCGTCCGCTTAGCATTTTGACCAAAATCCCAAAAAGAACCTTATAACACTAAGGTCAGGACTTGGTTACTAACAATCTTTTCTCTTTATGTCCCTCTCTCTTCTTCTCTTTTATCTCCCTTACTGCTTCCTCACAAATGCACCTTTACTTGTTTGCTGGTGAATTGCAGTCTTCTGCACTGCTCGCTTCGCGGCAGGGTTCCATCGAGGTCCCGAGTGCCGCAGAGCTAGTCAGTGCTATAGAGAAACTGGTCAAAACTAAGATGGTAAGTGTATGGTGTGTGTAGGCGTTTGACTGTCAGGCACAAAAAGCTGACACTTTATATTCATTGACATCTTCTAGCTTCATTTTCTCTTTTTCCCTTTGTGTTTCTTTCTGGTGTTTTTCCACTACCTTGTGTTTTGTGCTGTGTGTTTTACATACACCGATCATCCATAACATTATGGCCACCTGCCT
>CM074949.1:15002783-15013390 GCA_037577455.1 Pangasius macronema
GGGAAGACAGAGAGGGCAGCTCCTTAGTTAATGGGCCACAACAAGCTAACAGAATTCTGTTTTAAACTTAAAACATGGAATTGTTTATCATCATATGCTTTGAAGTCCCTCTGAGTGGATGCATTACTGTCCAAAGCCTTTGACACATGTAAACAAATTCTATAAAGTGAAAATGCTTTTAAAAATAATGGAATTAAAAAAATCAAAATTTTAGGAAAGAGTGTATACTAAACCTAATCAATATCTGAATTAACTAGTCTTTTCCAGTAAAACATCAGTGCTCTTAGGTACCGTGGTAGGTTTTTCCAAGAATATTCAAGAACCCTCAAAGTATGTCTCTGCAGCTACTCCCAGACAGCCTTGATGAGGTTTTTACCTGAAATATATATATATATATATATATATATATATATATATATATATAGGGGTGCCTGAGATTTCACAGCACTGTACATAAAAGATCACAGGAAGCAGCTACACGAACATTTGCGGCAAATTTCAGTATCTCACTAGCTTTCAAAGATGCTAATCTGTTCTGATCTGCCTCTCTGAATAGGACTGATTGCTCTGGTACAGAGCAGGAATAAATCTATATACTACACATAAAAGAAGGAGCTTGCTGCTTGAGTGTAAACAATACAATCTGATGAAGGCTCATTCAGCCGCAACACGTAGGTTGTGGTTTCAAACGTAACAGCCCTGTCTGAATAAAGGTGTTTTATGCATATACACCATAAGCGTGCCATGGAGCGGCTTAGGCATATTTACTTTCTTAATTGCTGAAGCCAATCAGAAACGTAAGAAGGATTCTTGTCTGTGTGATTGACATCAGGCTGAAAAATAATCACCACTGACAAAGGGTAAGAGCTGATTGCAAAGCAAGATGGAAAATAAGAAATAAAAAATAAAGTTACTTTCATTAACATATGGTGAATGTTACATGTTTGCTTCATTTTGTATAAATTAAAGAGCGCGTAAAGAAAGTTACGATTTAAGCTTTGTATATATGTGTCCTCTGTGGTTGCTGTGCTTCTGCTGTCATCAGTCACTGAAAACCATAATCAGCTCAACTCTCAACTCAACTTTTATTTATAAAGCAGTTTTAAAACCATTAAAATGGACCAAAGTGCTGTCCATAGATAATAAAATTCATAAAATAACAAGGAGACATAACATCAAGAACAATCCTTCACAATTCTCCAACCTAATCAAACGCTGAAAGCTTTATAGAATAAGTAGGTCTTCAAGCCCTTTTTAAAAATGCCCATGCTTGACGAAGATTTTATAGCTTTTATAACAGTAACACATTCCAGAGTGCAGGAGCCGCAACAGAAAAAGCGTGGTCTCCACTACGCCTCAACCGAGACCGTGGGACAGTTAGGAGCATAGTTTGAGAGGAAAGCAGATGACGTTGAAACTGGTAAGGGATTAACATGTCCTTTATATACTCAGAACCTGATTGTGCAATGCTTTATAGACAAACATTAACACCTTGTATTGTATCCTGTATTTTACAGGTAACCAATGAAGAGATATCAAAACAGGCGTTATATGATCGCGTTTTCTTGTGTTTGTCAAAGTTCTTGCAGCAGCATTTTGGACAAACTGAAGACGAGCAACCAGGGATTCACTTATGCCTAGATAAAGAGCATTACAATAATCCAACCGTGTGGAAATAAAGGCATGCAAAACAGTCTCCAAGTCCTTGTTTGAAAGGATAGGTTTCAGTTTGGACAATTTTCTTAATTGTGCTGTGTTTGGGCCTAAATCCAGGCTGAAAAATATCCATTATGTTGATTCCAATCAAAAAGTCAACAAGTTGATTATGGACAACTTTCTCTAAAATCTTATTTATAAAAGGCAATTTGGAAATAGGCCTAATTTTTTTAAATCCTGCAAATCTAAATTCATTTTCTTTAAGACTGGTTCAATAACAGCATGCTTAAACTCTAACAGTACAGTGCCATAAAATACACTACTGTTAATAATCGATAATATACTGGGACCAGTAGTGTCTACCATCTCCTTAAACAGTCGAGATGGAAGAATGTCATAAAGAGAGGTAGTCGGCTTTACATGCAATATTATATTTTAAAACTGAGCTAACGTAATCAATTCAAATTCACACAAACAATGAGACGGATTTATTTTGTTAGCTACAACATTCCCTACAGGCACAATATCCGACCGAATACGATTAACCTTATCAACAAAAAACTTTTAAAAAACTCTCACACAAATCCTTAGATGGGGTAGGGAAAAATTAATAGACGGACTCAATACTTTATCTGAGCAAACACGATTAAAAGAGTTTACCAATTCATCAGGTCCTACAGGATGTAACATTGCAAACTCAGTAAAAAGAGATGATTCAGTAGTAAAAGCAGCTGAAAAGGCACTAGGTGTGGAGGTAGTAACCCGGGACAAGAATGAGGGGGCTGATAACAGAATATATTTGTTGTAAAAGATTAAGGTTAAACCTAATAGGCATATGACCTGAAATAGCCGTTTCTTCAACACAGATATTTTCTATCGTTATCTCCAACGTCAGGTGTATGCCCATGATCATGTGTAGGTCCAGAGACACATTAAAATAAATTGAAAGTCAACTAAATTCAAAAATTCTTTGGCCATGGGTTTACCGGAACAACAGACATGAATATTAAAGTCACCCATAATCAAAATCCTGTCTGCGGATGGAATGACCACAGATAAAAACTCATAAAATTAATCGAGAAAATTCTTATTATAGCCAGGAGGCCTATATATCAAGGCACAAATCACTGGCGAGGGCAAGTCAATCTTCATTAATTGAGCTTCAAAACTCGTGAAACTTTCAAACAGGATTAACTTGCACTTAATCATGTTATTAGAAATAACAGCCAAGCCTCCACCCCGTCGATTACTCCTCGAAGTACTTAAGTAATTACATCCCCTTAGTAAAAGCTCAGCAAAAGGGCTGGTGTCAGCGTCATTTAACCAAGTTTCAGTAATAACAAGAAAGTCCAGGCCATGTGTTATATAAAAGTCATTCAGGATGAATGTTTTGTTGACAGCTGAACGTGCATTTATCAAAGCCATATGCACAGTGGTCGATACAATGGACCGAGAAGAAGAAACACTTAGCTTCGTTGGCTCGTCTCGTCTCACAGGACGCAAGTTTGAGTGCACCACACCTCCGCGTCTTGTCACCTCCATGTAGTCCAAGGCAATAGTGTTGATATATCAGATAGGAAGGCCGCAACTCCGCCGGTGATCTAACTTCCCCGTTTACGATCCCCAACTTCTTACGGTTTACCAAAACTCCAGCCCGTGTGCCGCGTCTCCTGCGGCGTCTCTTCTTCCAGCACACGCAGCTGGTCACACGTTTCATGACAGGCTTTCATTGGTGGCTTGAACGTGCTTCACTGTTCAGCGAATAATTTCATATTCAAATCCCGGCTACACATCTCCAAAGCAGCAGATTGGAGGCTCAACAATGTTGGTCATAAACCAACTGTGAGAAATTCAAACAATTTATAAAACATAAAAGTAAGACAAACAAAGTACTGATATCCTAAACGCAGAGCGACGGCAAGCCAACCCAGTATCTGGCGCCATCTTCAACTCCCATACTGCACAAAATCCAAAATACAGAAAGAGATTAAAAAATAAAGGACACTGAAATGAGTTAATATTACATAACCTAAAATGACACTCGTATGATTATGGTATAGTCGAGAGGAGAGCAAGTATCATAACGTTGCACACCACCACCAAAAGCATGCATGTCATGTGATTGTGATCCAGTGTGACCATTTTCAAATAAAAACCACAGAAAGGTTATTAATAAAGCAGAAACAACACAAAAAATATAAATAAATTGACAAACAATATGAAGGCATCTCTGTCTCAGAGGCAGAATGAAGTTGAGTGGAATTTACCAGCTGACATACATAAACCTTTGCATTTGTCCAAAAAAAATATTTAAACTACAAAGCTAGATAGCTGAAAATTGTTAGCTAACAGTAATTATCCAGTTAACTACCTATCTAGCTAACAATCTAACTAGCAATTTATAAGATACATAAATTAATTTTTTAGAGTTTAGGAATCTTTCAAATGGTTGTTTTTTGTTTTGTTTTTTTGTTGTTGTTGTTGTTGTTTTGTTTTTTAGTTTAGTATCACTGCTAAAAATGAACAAACATGCTAGTTATCAAGAAAAATTCTAGCTAGCACTTGCTAAACAGGCAGCTACAGTACCTAGCTAGCTAGCAAGTTAAAAGAGTTTGTGGATCTGAAGCTTAGGCGGTTTTCTGAGCAGTTTTCTAAATTAACATGAAGAACAGATAATAACCAAAATGTTTGCTTATACCATATAAATACAAAACTATGATTTTTACAATGCAAAAATTAACAATACTTTTTAATAAGCAAAAATAAAATAAAATAATTAAATTAACTTAAAAAGCTGCCCTTCACAATTTTGCACATGAGTATGAAAATGTACAGAGCTGGCTATTGGTAGGAAATGAGATGTGACTGAATAATGAATTCAGCCTCTGAAATATTAAAGTTATATCTGAAAGTCAAATCTGAATACTGAGATTTCTTTCTTTTTCTTTTTGTTATGAGGCTATAACTGTACTTCTATTAAATGCAGACAGACATGCCTAAGAATATTAAAAAGAAAGTAGGACACAGCTACTATGCTGAAGAAAGTTTTGTAGCAGCACTGAAAAATGAGAGAAGATTCATTTATCTAGGACATCCCTTGAATACACTGGCAATACAGTTTGGAAATAAAGTTAGCACAGTTTTTTTTTTCTTGGCTTCCTATCACATAAACACTGATGAAATAAAACAAATGAAAAGCTCATCCATTTTGAGATGTTTTATTATTAGTCATTATGGTAGATTAATCTTTTCCCCTGAGGATACTGCCAACAATATAAAGTAGTTAGAAAATATTCCCACAGGTCAAAGAGTCAAATTACAACCAGAACGACCAGATAATACGAGAGGCGTGACTGCAAAAAGCGAATGCTATTTCAGCAAAGGTCTTAAGATATTGCTGAAGCAACTGAGAGATTGGTTTGTTCACCAGGGAATATGGAACATGATCATTTGTTCTCAACAAACTGCAATCCCTGGTTCCACATGCTGCTTTGCCCAGGAGGTCTGTGGTGTTGATAAGTAGCATTTATGATGCTGGTGTGCAGCCCATTCTGCACAGGGAAGCCCAGTGGGTAGAGAGGAGCCATAAAGGTGCCAGACACAGTAATAAAACACACCTGATGCCTCAGCAGAGAACAAATCTGTATCTGTCCTTCTACTAAAATGCACTGATTTTTTTTATAGTTCAATTCTTTAAAATAGAGGGAACTATTAGACAACACAGAGATAGGCAACCAATTAAATGAATAACCATTTTGTGACAACAGGTGGTAAAGTGGTACAGAGTGGTGCAAATGTAAAAAAACTGGTTTGATTTGAATGAATACATGAGTATGCACAATGCAGCACAGTGACATTGAAATAAAGACAAATGTTTACATTTAAGTTACATTTTATTATTGAGTTTTAGTGGTAGTCATAATCATCTGACTAACATAACTTACAGCCAATATATTTTCTGTCTGTCTGATATTTTATTGGTAGAGTAATAAACATAGAGATTTGGATAGTGTGCACATTTTTATTTCGAATACCAACAGTCCAAAATCCATAACCATGCAGGGGATTAAATATATACAGTAGTTCAACTTTTGTTTCCGGACCTCCAGGGGAGGGAGAGAGGGAGAATTCCTGTTTGCTCATTTCCTTGCCAAGCAGCAAAAGCAAACTGATCACTTCATGAATGTGACCCCATGTGGATAGCCTCTAAAAGGTACGACCACCACCAAAAACAGGGGTCCACCCCCATGAAGGCATGAGACCCATGCTAACTGGCTACACCGACTGAAGTGCAGTTGCTACTACAGAAATAGGCAATAAAGGGTAAATGGGCCAGACCACCTGATCCAAAAAAAAAGGATGTCAGATCTATTCCATTCTGGATTTAAGAAGCCTAAATGTCTCCTTAATTCAACTGCCATTCCTTCCTCTATACATAACAGATGTAATGCCAGTGAAGGAGAAAGATTTTTAACCATCTTGTAAAAACCTGACATATGCATTTCTATATTTCAGTTTCTGTGGAATACAAGGGATTTCTTTACTTTGAGTGAAGTAGTGTGAGATTAGAGCTAAAGTCAACAAGTAGTGTGAGATTAGAGCAATCACAATGCTAAAGTCAACACTAAATTCAATTATGAAGAGAGTCACTGGAATCCTTCATAGGCTGTTCAAAGGCATTAGGTTCAACATCAGAACGTTTACCTCCTCAAAATGAAAACTGTGTGGTTAGTGCTGCAACAATTTCAGGAACTCCAGGTACAGCCAGAAAACAACACATTGGTGTTTTACATAAACCCCTATGGGGGGCATAAGATGGTTGTTGAGGTTGGGCAGGCACCTTCTGGAAACAACTACAGATACATACATTCATTCTTAAGAGCTGCCTACCTCCTGGTCAGGGCTGAGAAAACACTTTTGACCAGGTTGACCAAATCTACAGTTGTATGATTTTCTGCCACTAGCACTGTTGTGGATGACACTGCTGCACATAACACAATTTAACCAGTTTGTTAATAGCCCCATTCTGTCTGATAAGACCACGGTTGCACCTGTTGTTAATGTGATTGTAATCCTTAATAAACTATTTGAGTGCTATCTGTAATTGTCTGATGAGGTATATTATCAGAACGTGCTACGACATCTCCATTAGTTCCAAAGAAAATCGCCCTGGCAGACAGCAACATGAAGAAGTAGAATAGAATTGTGACCAGAGAACAAGCCAGACAGGAAACTGCTCTGGCCATTCGCCACTCAGTCCGCATGTATCTATACTAACACAGAGATCAAAAGACATTAATGCCCAAACATTAGATGAGGTATATAGACAAAAAAAAAATCATGCCATTTTTTTCCCTCTCCAAATTGGTTCCCACTAAATGCTAAATTCCCACTTTGTGTTCTTATCAGTGGAATGAATGTTCACGGGTCTATACATAATAATTGTGTATTATTAAGTTTAGTCAAGACTATAAGAGATAGTAAAAATTAAAAATAAAACGGTAAGGTCAAAATACAGGCAAAAAGGTCAAAAACATTTAACCAGATATCAAGTGACAAAGCAGACCAAAGAGCAAAAAACAAAGGTAATATCTGTAATTGATAAAGGTGAATATAAAACACAAGAAAGATGAGGTGGAATACAAAGGCTTAATAATGCAAGCAACAGGCACAAACAAGACTTGAAATGCAGTAGCAATGAACTGCAGTAACCAATGTTCATACATACTGAGAATTGTGATAAGTAGCAGGTGTGAATAATTGGAATGCCAGTGAGCTTTAGTGGCTGTAGTTGGAGTACAAGTGTGGTAATGGAATGAGGTTTTGGAAATTGTGGAGATCAGGGTGTTTGCAAACTTGCTCACTCCTTCCCATCTAATTGTCTAGAGCAGGAATGTTGATAGTTTTCAGGCATAGGTAAGTTAATGAAAGGGGTGGAAGAGTGAATGATCCCTGGGAAGGTAGCTGTTGGTCACGGCAGTCAATCCTTAAGAATTTTTCTAGTTCTTGATTTACTCTTTCACATTACCCATTTGACTTTGAATGGTAACCAAAGGTGAGGCTGACATTGACTCCTATCTTCTCCATCAAGGTCTCTCAAACATGGAGTATTAATTGTGGACCCAGAAAAATGACTCAGAAAAAATGTCCCCTGGGTTGCCAAAAGACGTGGAAAACACTAGATCAGCTGCTTAGCAGGAGGAAAGAGGGATGACTCAGACATTGGAAAAGCTGACTACCAGTGTCAGAACTACTGTTTCCACAGGACAGTGTTAAATCAACAAAATCTATTGCAATATGGGACCATGGAGGCTCAGGCACAGGAAGATGGTGGAGCTTTCCTGCAAAGATTCCTTTAAGTATTTTAGCTTGTTCAACAGAAAGAAACAAGATGGTGGACATCAGTAGGTATGGTGTTCCACAAGTTGGTAGTTCTTGGTTTGTCCAGGGTGACCAAATGCATGAGTGGGATGTAGAAACAAGTGGTGGTACACAGGTCTTATTGTCAGGGCAGTTTTGAGAGGCTTGACTGAGCTCATCAATCCTTCAGTGGATATCATTGGTTAAGCAGTCAAGGGCATGGTATATTCTGGTTATGAGAAGTATAGTATAGTGAGAAGTATATATATATATATATAAAATCACAGAAGTTTATAGATGAAAACAGCACAAAAATTGTAAGTATAGGCACAGTCCAGGAAAAAGTGTTAAAACCATGTAATGTAAGTTCCTTATGTAGGTCTTGCATAAGCATGAAAGAGGTAGACTTGAATTGGAATGCCTGACCTTGGAAGGCAAACCGTAAAATATATGTAGCCTTAAAATACAAAAAGGGAGAGATTTTAGGAATCAGTTCAGCCTTCTCACGTTTATAATCTGACAAAAACCACCATCCTTCTGAAAGAGCATGTATGTTTATTAGAACCATTTGTTTGATTACACCTATGTCTAAGAACTCTTGGGTCAGAGTGGCAAACCCCAGTTTGGGAAAAAGGCAGCAGAAATTAAGGTTTTACCCCTGAGACACCGTCATCAAGACTCACTGGTCCGATGTCATTGCCCAATGAGCAATTTTTTTGGCTGTGAAGCAGCCTGTTTGTAGCTCCCATCCCTCAGGACCATTCAACTAAGTGGAGTACCATTTAGGGGGTGCTCAGGTGCCTGCTACAGGCCTAAGACAATGATTCTCACTGTTTTGGTGCAGAATGCACTTTCCATTTGACCATTTGCAAACTTTCCATTTGCTAGTTTCTAGTTTCAACCCCAAAGAGCAACTCCAGCACATTTTACAGATTTTGCAGGGTTGATTTAAATGTGTCCAGCAATGCACACTATGCCAACCATACTTGCATGCATAAACCAGATTGGCAGAGAGCAACCTCATGTTAAGTGCGTTGTGCTTATGCCATGCAAAAGAGTGTAATCGCTTCTATTTCCTGCATGTCAGCATCCAGTCAATTCGAGGCACCACCAGATGCGAGCTGAAGGCCAATCTGATTTGAACATTACAGTTCATGGGTAACTGTCAATATGGGAGAATCTTCTAGAGGTGGCCATAGACATAGCATCATCTGAAAAGCCTTTCAAGCTATAATGATGCTCTGTTGTAGGGCGCAACTGATTATAGCTGGAGGAGAGCAGGGGTATGGCATGGTTACAGACTGGGGATTTTAGGAGCTTTGTTTCATGTGGTGAGTGTTCTAACTACCATGCCAAGAGTAGGAGCCCAAATAAAATGTGCTTTTACCCCTGGTTTGCTCTAAACAGCATATTGAGACATTTCTTTCATATAGGAGTTATGTTGGAGTATGTCAAATTGTTGGATTTTTCAATCATTTTTAAATAGGAATCAAAAAAGGCCATGTTTGAGAGAATGTAAAAGTGTGACAAAAATCAAATTTGACTGAGAAAGTTATTGGCATTCTATGTAAAGAAATTTATGTCTTTTCTCAATAGGCTGTCCATGAACAGAGAGAAGGAGAGGTCCCATTAAGATGAAATGAGCAAGAGAAAAATCTTTTTTTTTTAATGAGATGAATGAAACAAAGCTGTTAAGCCTTTCATTTAAATGAATGGAAATAAAGGAAAATACCTCTCAATACCTGACACATCTCCTCTTTTCATATCAGCCAAAGTGCTACATTATTTTAAATAATACTATTTTGGACTTGGATTTTATAATTATATTTGGATGGAGTTAAACTTCACTTGGATTGATGCATGTTTTAAGGTGTGTCACACAGCTGGTGTGGAATTAAACACTAGTTAAAACACAAGCTAATGTGCAACTAAAAGATGCTTCAAAAAAGCTTTCAGTGTGAATTTGCCTTTAGTAGCCACAAATGAGTTTTCTTCTTATTTGTTACAGATAAAATAATTATGTATTTAGTTAGTATTTAGCTGAAGAGGAGTTACACACTGTAAATACTGAACATCCACAAAAGTGGATTGTAAGCAATGGTACAGGTGTCATAACACTGCACAAAAAGTGTCTGTTGGTGGTAATGCACATGCATTTTTGGACCAAAATAATAACATTTTTGACCATTAAAAATAGTAACTGTGCACAAACAAAAGAAAAAAAAGACTTGAACTCAACCATAAAAGCAACACATTAGCGTTAACAACAAAATTACACTTGTATCGGCACTGTCTGATGGCCCGCATAGAGATTCTCAGTCACCTGAAGAACAATTACTCTTCTGTTGTTCATTACATATTGCACAATGTACACACAACACGTGGACTTTCAACCACAATTTCCAACCCTGTTCACTGATATCTTTCCTATAGATATAAATGCAGATGTTACCTATACTTTTACCATACTTGGTGCATTATCCTGCTGAAACAGACCACTGACTTTAGGGAATACCTTTGCCATGAAGGGGTGTACTTGATCTGTAACAATTTTTAAACAGGTGGTACGTGACAAAGTAAGATCCCTTGCC
>CM074949.1:15030166-15087488 GCA_037577455.1 Pangasius macronema
TATCAGTATAGATATCCAGCATGATATTTTTCCTCATTGAGATCTGATGTGTTTTCAAAGTGTTCCTTTAATTTTTTGGAGCAGTGTACTTTCAGACACAGAAATTAAATCTACCTTGCTTTTTTTTAAGCATCTTTTTCTTCCCCATCACTTTTGTCCACTTTTTTATGAAACGACAGTCAGTAGCGTTTTTTTTTTTTTTTGCAATATCCGACTACGTACTCGTGTACACTGACTATAGAAGTATTGTGTGTAAAGTACTCATAAAGTACTTTAATCGGTTAACATATTATGGAAAGGAGGCAACACATAAAGAATGATAATTCATTAAAATCAATTTATTATTATTACTTTACTATTGCTACTTAAACTGCAGTGGTGCGTAAATAACTGCATAAAAGCCCGCATGTTCTTTTTAATGAGTATGTGTTAATTCTCTGAATTTTCTTTTCTTAATTCACTAATAAGCTTTTCTCTTGTACAGCCTGAAAACCTAATGGTCAACCTCCGCATGCCTGTACCGTGTGTGAAGCTGATAGACTTTGGTGACGCAGTGCAGATATCAGGGCACCGGTATGTGCACCTCCTGCTGGGAAACCCTGAGTTTGCTGCTCCGGAGCTGATCCAGGGCACACCGGTGTCTTTCTCCACTGATGTGTGGAGTGTTGGCGTGCTGGCCTATGTCATGCTGAGTGGAGTCTCTCCATTTTTAGATGAGAGTCTGGAAGAGACCTGTGTTAACATCTGCAAACTGGACTTCTGCTTCCCAGATGAGTATTTCTGTGGTGTGAGTCAAGCAGCGAGGGATTTCATTGTCTCAACTCTGAACCAGGACGCCAGGAAAAGGCCAAGCTCGACAGCATGTTTGCAGCACCCGTGGGTGAGCGCTCACAGTGGAGATTATTCCAAAACTCCACTGGATACGGCCAGGTTGGCGGCTTTTATTGACAGACGCAAGCAGCTGCATGATGTCAGACCTGTCACTAATATTAAAGGCTTGGTCACTACCACTATGGGACACACCATATGAGAGAGAGTGTGCTTTCTCGGAGAAATACACACCGGAAGAGTGGGTTATGTGTTGAAGATTAACAGAACAAAATGTCTTTTACTCTGTACAGACCTCTCATGCCTGCGTCTAATAGGGATTCACCATTTTGGTCAATCACATCACGAGGACCATAATTTTAACACCATAATTTTAGAATATGATACCAGTTAGAATCGATTCCTAGAAAACAACTGTATGCTCTTATTAGCTAAAAGCTAAGACATCTTGTGCATGGATAAAACTAGAGCATTACTGGTGTACTTCTGGATTAAACAGTGCACCAAAGTATTAAAGAACTCGGCTAAACTGAGATCACTGTGGGTTTACATTCTAAATGTTATTGATTTAAAAACAATCCTGGGCATAAATTTACGGAGATGACACTTAGGTTAATCTTCGAATGTACAGTAATATAGAATGCAGTTTAACACTGCTGTAATTGAAGAGGTATTTAGCATTGTTTTCTAGAAAAAAGATTGTATGTAGATATAGGCAACAGATATTTTTACAAATTCAGTATGAGAATAATGGGAGTATATAGGATATTTAAAAGTTAGAATTTTCAGCATGACCATTACTTCTGGTTAAACATACCACCACACAATCAGTACAAATATGTAGATCAACATTAGGTCATTGTTAAACCTTTCAGCATTTCGATTCATAACTAGGGTAAATATCTTTCATGCATTTTATTATGCCTTTGGACAGGAAGTGGTGTGCTTCTTAATATTTTTTTTTAAATGATTCCTGCTAAATACCTTCAAATCTGAAAGTGAGTATTTGATTTGGCTGAATTAATCCAACTTTAAGCCTTAAATATATTTATTCTGTTTTGACCATGTCTGTTTAATTTAAGTGAATGGTTTAAAAATGGTGTTTTGTGTTGTATTTGCTTGTACAGTTATTTTTTAATTTGTAGATGTTATTTAAAGTCTGATTGTGCAGAATCACTGCCCAAAAACTGACAAGTCAACAGAGTTCTGTCCAAAACAGATGCTTTTTACATACGCCAGAAGGAAAAACACTCAAACTTCAAAATATCCTAAAATACCAAACTATAAATACAAAAAAAAAAAAAAAAATCAACAAGTAATCATTGGTCAGTATATTTGTATACAGTTACTTCAGATTGACACATATGTTTTGCACATGCTGAACATTTTCAAAGATTCCACGAAAGAAGTCCCAGGCTTAAGGACATCCTTAATCCTGTTCGAATCCTGTTGAAAATCTGAAGTGTTGAACTTGCGCGTTCGACTGCCATTCCTGCATGGATCAAATGACTCTTTGGAAAACTGTAAACAACTAGAAAGAAATAGTAATAAGCAAGTATGCAGTTTTATCTTTTCATATCATTTTGAATTTTTCTAATATGGCTCCCTTGGGAGAAAAGCATCATAGTTCTAAATGAAGGTACATAGCTACAGCATGACCAGTGACTACAAAAAAGGAATGAGTCTTCGAATCAATGCAGGCTCAGAGTCTTACTCTCAAATAATAAGGAGAAGAGAAATTAAGTGTTATTTGATGTAAGACACGCCATGCTACGAAGTTACAAAGTGCATGTTGAGGCTGTAACACTGGTATATCATAGTGCTTGCTTTGTTGTTTATAGGGCTATTGTCTCCAAGAATTACTTTGATAGTACAGTGTTCTGAAAACCATGAAAATCTGTTTTTGTTGTTTTAGTCATGTTAGCTTTGTTGTACAGAACCCGAAGTGTACAATTTACATAGTACATAAAAATGTTCTTTAATCAGATGGGCTGTTTGTTACTGGATGTTTAATAAACTGCTTGTTTAATAAATTGTTTCCTGTGTCCTGTTGATTGAAATTACATCTAGGGGAGGTGAAGGCTAACATATGCTTCCTCCAAGACACATGAAGCCAGCATCTTTTCGAACTGCTGCTCATGTTGCATCACAGGGCATTGTAAAGCACACATGAGCTTACAGATGCCCACGATTGGTTAGTCTCTCTGTGATTGACATAGGAGACAGAGCATGCCATCCCCACCCAGAAAGCATGGCCAATTCTGTTGTCATGTGGCATCATCAGTATTCAAACTCATGATCTCACAACAATAGAGCAAATGCTTTTCTTTAGCACCACTCAAGAGGCCCGATTGGCTATGCTAATTTAGAGTAGGGTATATTTCAACCTCGCACCCAGTGTTTGTGAAATAGGCTCAAGCTCTACCGTAAAACAATTTTACAGTGGGGAAACAACTACTGAAGATGAATGAATTTGATTTAATAATGATTTAATATCTCATTGTTTACCTTAGATTAGATTGTGACCATACATGATGATGGCAAAAATTTATAAAATGAATGTAGTCAATGGCCAACTCAGTTTCTAGATTTGAACCCTACTGAAATTAAGAGCAGACTACACGTGCAAATCTAAGAAAATAAAAGCAGTTCAGGATCCCTCTACAAGTGTTTCCAATTACAGGAAGAGGGTAAGTGCTTTTATTCTCTTGCCAGACTTTAATTGTGGTGGTGCTGCTCATTTTAAAATTAGTGTTTTGCAGAAAACAAATTATTGAAGGAATCTATTTACAGTGAGAAAAAAGAAAAGAAAATGAAACCAAGATAAGTCATGTCTGACCTTTTTCCACTTTTCTTTTATGGAAGAAAAAGAATCCACTTACAATAACCTGGTTGCGCACACCCCTTAACTAGTACTTTGTTGCCTTTTGCATGTAATACAGCACTCAAACTTTCTTGGGTACGCGTCTACCAGCTCCTTGATTTGGCAACTTTATTCCACTCTTCCTTGCAAAGAGGCTTCAGATCTATCAAATTGTGAGGCAATCTCCTGTGCACAGCCCTCTTCAAGTCATTCCACAGGTTTTTAATAGGATTTAGATCTGGGCTCTGATTGGGCCATTCCAAAATATTGATTTATCTTCTTCTGGAGCCATTATGTTGTTGAATTGGATTTGTGCTTTGGGTCGTTATTGTTCTGGAAGGTGAAATTTTTCTTCATCTTCAGCTGTCTAACAGAAGCCTGCAGGTTTTGTGTCAAAATAGATTGGCATTTGGTGCTATTGACGATTTCCTCTATCTTGAATTGAGCCCCAGTCCCAGCTGAAGAGAAGCTGCCCCATAGCATGATGCTGCCTCCACCATGCTTCATCATGGGTATGGTGTTCTTTGAGTGGTAAGCTGTCTTGTTTTTGCGCCAAACATGTCTTTTAGAATTATGCCCAAAAGGTAATACTTTCATTTCATCAGACTATAACACATTTTGCCACTTGGTTTGGGGTGATTTCGTCAGGTCTGGATTTTTTCCTCCTTGAGAAAGGGCTTCCATCTAGCCACCCTATCCATAGCCCAGATATGTGAAGAATACAAGAGATTGTCACATGCAGGGAGTGATCAGTACTTGCCAGATATTCCTACAATGGCTTTAATGATGCTGTAGGTCTCTTGGCAGCCTCTCTGATATGTTCTTTAGTCCATTTTGGAGGAACGTCCTGTTCTTGGTAAAAAAAAAAAAAAAAAAATGTTGTTCCCCGTTTTCTCCACTTGTTACTGACAGCCTTCATGGAGCTTCATGGTAAATGAATGTTTAATGTTTTATGAATTTAATGTGTTAGAAATACTTTTGTACCCCTCTCCTGATTGATTCCTTCTGACTGACAATGAGTTCACCTACATGCTTTGTAACCTCTTTGTGGATCATGGCTTCAGCAGTTGGATGAAACAAAGATGTAAAAAAAAAAAAAAATCCTAAAAGAACAGCTGATCATCGGAATCACTTCATTGATAACAGCTGTATGATGAATATGCTCCAACAACAGTCACAAGCTGCTATGTGGATAGTTCTATATTTTGTAAATGTGGTCCAAAATGCATATGGAGTGGGATGAAGAAAGTGAACCAGCAACCAACAACCGAATGGTTCAATCAACGAATGGTTCAGTCCTGAGCTTGGGCTACTGTAAGTTTCACATGTTCTCCCCATGTCCTTTTGGGTTTCCTCTGGTTTCCTCTCACTTCCCAAAAACATGCCAATAGGTGGATTGGCGACTCTGAATTGCCCCTAGGTGTGAATGAATGTGTGGATGTGTGAGTGCATGGTGTCTTGTAATAGACTTGTGTCTTATTCAGGGTGTATTTCCTCCACGCATAGGCTCTGCATCCACCACAACCCTGACTAGGATCAAGCTGTTACTGAAGACAACAACAACAACAACAACAACAATAATACAAAAACAATAGTTGTTGTGTTTATTTAAATTAGAGGTGTATGTCAGTCTTATTTATTGTTTATTACAACAAAAAATTTTTATATATATATATATATATATATATATATATATATATATATATACTTCTTTTGTTGTTAAAATACTTTCTTCCAAAAATAGAAGTGTGTGTTGTCATCTGACCTGCATGGCCATGTGAGATAAGTAGCATCTAGGCTTGCCAGCTGATCGAGCCTCTCTTATTTACTACTAGACTGTGCTGTCAGTCGGGCAACACGCTGCATGATATCGCGAGAAACGCCGTGAACATAGCAACAAGACAACCAAAATAAATTGTGGACAACAGTTCGGAGTGAACGATGGCGGCGTCGCTGCTACGCCGGGATAAGAAAGCTACAGCCGCTCACTTAAAGGCAGACCTCAATCGGACTGACAACAGCTCCGGGATCCGGCAGCTTCAGGAACTGCTAGATAATGTTCTCAATCCGGAGAAACCGGCGGCGGACACCGAGGCCCTGGACTGGTGTAAATATCTGCTGGCAGGAGGGGACGGCTTCGAGGAGTTCTGCAAAACCGTCCGCTCCTACGATAACGCTACGCTGTGCGGCTTGGTCTGGACTGCTAATTTTGTAGCATATCGCTGTCGGACCTGTGGCATTTCGCCCTGCATGTCACTCTGCGCTGAGTGCTTTAACAACGGCGATCACACGGGCCATGATTTTAATATGTTTAGGAGTCAGGCTGGCGGGGCCTGCGACTGTGGAGACAGTAATGTCATGCGAGAAAGTGGGTAAGTTCATTTGCTTGANCTAGCTAGCTGTTGAGCTATCCAATTTTACTCCTTAGCTAGCTGAGGTAACATTGTTAACTAATATAACCTGTCTGTCTTGTACTTGTTTTAATAATTATCCTCAACAGAATGCATGTCATGAGCACCGGAGTGCGGAATAAAAACAAAAACAGGCTGATTAGCAATGCTAAATAGTAGCGCTGCCTCCAGGATCCTAGCACGGGAACACAGCTAGCTTAGCTTAGCTTAGCTTAGCTTATCTCAGCTGCACGCCTTACTGAGTGTCAGTGGTTTATTTTTAACCACAGAGAGCCTCACTGACAGCTCTCGCCTTTTTCTTCCTTACATTCAAATATATTTAAAAAAAACCCCCAAAAAAACACAGCTCTAAGTTGAGCTGAATGCAGAGGTATTGGCTGTCCCCTGGTGTGTGTGCTTTGCAGTATGGAGTGTCTTTATCCATCTGTGTTGTTCTTGACATTTTTCAGTTGAATGGTAGGAAGAACCTCTGGCACTAATTGCACTGCTCATGTCCTCAGCAGGGCTTTATACCTCACTCAGCTTTCCCTGCACTTTCGGTTTCATTACACAGAAAACATAAAGTCGAGAGCTTTGTCCTTCTATCCAGATCCAGGTATCCAGTAGAAGGAGATGGACATCTCCAAGGCTTTGGTGCAGTTTATTATAGAAAAGTGAAAACAGTGCAGGTCCAGATCATCAAGATTTAAGATTCAGCATCTTTCTTGTCATATGTACTTTGGTACAATGAAATTCTTATTGTGCTTTTTCCTCACGAGAAAGATGGAGTAGAAGGGCAACAGACAATAAATTACAAAGACAATAAAAATACAAAAATGTACAATAAGGAACAAGGCTGGAAGAATAATAATAAAAATAAACAATACACAATAGCCAAAGTCAGTTTACAGTCTGAATAAGAGAACGTGACCGTGACACATGACCGACATCACGTTTAATTCTTTTCAATCTCACGTTTATCTATACTTCTATGTTCTGTAATAAACACACCGTGCAGTAAATATAACACAAAGCGACAGTTGTTACAGTGGATCACAATGACAGGAAATTGTGTGATGCTTAAAGTCTTATCAGCACACCTAGCAGCAGAAACCTATCCATATGTCTTCCTTCCATCCATCCATCCAACGTCACGTCACGTCACGTCACGTCAGTACCAAAAAGAGATTTGCATTTAATGGACCTCTGTCATTTTCAAATTGAATTTGGGCTCTCTTTAAGAGTATGATGCTTTAACTTTCATTGCTGCCAAGCTAAGAGTGCAGAAGGCAAGATCATCAGTTGAAATAATACTCTGTTTTATCTGTTATGCTCGTGTTGTCATGGCGACACAATGACTTAATCCAAATTGCACACCATTATGTCTGTAGCCATTAATGTCGACTAATTTTAGAGTAATCGATGACTCACAAAAACTCTCCCATTGACTCCTCCTCCTTACAGACGCGTGCTTCTTGCACTGAGCAACTGATAAAGGAGGCAACGTGTTTTCATCCTTTAACACAGATTCTGCAGCTGATGTGTTGCTTTTGGTGTTATGGAACTTGTGTTTAATATCAGGGTTGACTTTAGTAGTTTGGGTGTTTTTCGTTTAGTGTTGAGGCACTGATTTATCTGTTATCAGTTCACACACATTGAGCAGAACAGATGATCTTAACCGGTGATGTATTGTACAATAAAAGTTACGTTTGTGAGGTTTAGGAATAAGGACAAACTTTGGGACTGATGTGATTTGGGAATCATGTCGGTTTTCGGTTGTCAGTCGATACTATGCGTGATAATTTATGTAATGTAAGCGAGGTACATTAATGACTGCCTCTTCTCACCAGTATACACATTTGGTTTCTGGCTTCAGCTCTCTCAAAAACTCAGTGAGGACGTCTGTTAAACATGTAAAGCTCAACTCTGCTGTGTAAGGAATTAAACATGACGGGTGTGCAATTATAGGGAAATGTTGTTGTTGCCCTACCACACGACACCGGGCTTCATTTCGCTAATAAAAGGTTATTGTCGCACAGGGTTTTTCCAAAAATTCCTCTTATACCACAGTGACTTGCAATTTTTAATTTATTTATAAACATCATGTTTTTTATCTGTTTATGGTTACATTTCATTAAATATGGAGTGAACTCCGTATGTCTGTACAAGCTCCTGTGAATGAGCTATTCTTATAGACACGATAACGTATTATATTTTTATAATTAATATGTTAATGTGTTCGTTCTGTCATTTTTATTATAGGCAGTACTGCGATATAGGTTACTATTATAGAAAACGAATCAACACTTTTCGAGGAATTCAGCAGTGCTGTGGTTTAACTATAACTCCTTCATTTTACACACCTTAAGGAAGGAAGAACAGTAATTAACAGCAGTTAATTTTATTATATGTAATGGACTGTCTTGATGAAAATGTTGATTAAACTTGGCAGGTTTTGCATAAGGCATCGGTTAAGAACCGGGGAGAATGTCCCATCAGTCCCTAGAGATCTGCTGCTCATGTCTGAGATGGTTCTTCCTCGTTTTATTATCAGCATAATACAGTACCTGAGAGATGGCTACACAGAGTCAGGTGAGGCACGCTAGCCAGATTCTGCACTTGCAAAACAAGTGTAGTTTGGCAATTTGGAGTTTTTTTTAAATATAAATATATCCCTGATATGATCATTCATCATACATCTGTGACTAAACCATACGGTTACTGTTTTTTTTTTCTTTTTTATTATTATTCCAGAGTCTGCCACAGACAGAGATCTGGTCTTCCAGGAAGTCGTCGACCTCGGAGTCTAGAGAAAGGATCTTCTGGAGTGATTTTACCCGCCTCGGTACGCGTGGGTCCTCACAAAGATCTTAACCAATCAGCAGACCTTTAAAGAGCTGAGCATGGGTAGGCATGTCCAGCTGAACCGAAACATTTTGGTTTAATGGATGTCCTAAGCTGGGCTTACACCGTACGATGAGAGAGATCTTATTACTGAGCTAGTGCTCACACCACAGCACTCAAGTCTCTCGACACAGTGGTCAAAGTCATATCATAAAGACGCTCACTCTGTATGATGCAAATAATATGGACGCTACTTATCCATCTGTGTGTCACCACTGCTCACAGGGCACAATGTTAAAGTGCTTATTTTCATATTGTAGGCTTCTGTAATATCAGCACTGCAAAGCCAATATTGAGATTAGGATTTAAAAAATAATAATATGTTGTGCACCAAATCCCTGAGCATTTCATAATGACACTCTTATTTTCTCCACTGGAATGTGTCAATTTGTGTTACTGTTAACACCCGAGAAGATTCTTAGCGTCTAAATCTAGTGTGATTGCAGAAATTGCTGCAATTATTACAGCTGTTGGCAGATGTTCTGAATCGTAGACTGTCATGCAAAGCTAAGGTTTACTGTAGCACATGGCTTGGTAATAATACATGTTATGTACTGATGGAGTCAGACTACAGTCACACACATCTGAACTCTGGTCTGAACTCTCATGAAGTTTTACAAGCTGTAATATTGACGGTTTTGTTGTTGTAGGATACTCGAGGGAGCCATATTTTAAGTTTTTATTTTCTCTTTACATTTGTGTTTGACCACAGGCCAAGAGGAGAATATGTATGCAAAGAGAAACTATGAGAAGTACCTGTCGGCACTCAAGAATTCTGGGCTGGTGTCTGTGGAGGATAAGGGGTCGGCTGGGGCAGGGGCAGGGGCTGGGGCAGGGGCAGGGGCAGGGGCAGGGGCAGCTGACTCTTCAGCTGGGGCTGGAACTGGAGCACTTGGCTTACTGGGTAACTCGTTTCCTTCTTATTGTTTGGTTGCTACTTTATTTACAAAAGTGTAATAATCTTCAAATGCTTTTCTGCATTTTTATTTTTTGCCCTGTCCTATTCTTTTTTGTTTGTTTGTTTGTTTGTTTGTTTGTTTGTTTTAGGGGCCACAGCAGCAGTCAGCCCAAATGGTGAAAGTAAAGAGGTAAGATTTAAATACCATTTTCATGATGGAGATTGAGACAAACCCATTTTCTCAAGAATAAGAAGTCGTCATTTGCTTTATGTTCTGATTAAACCACAGCACTTTTGAGTTCTCAAATTCAAGATGGTGACTGTATCGCAGTGCCCTGTCGTTGATGTTTTAAGAACTGATGTAGGGGTTTTTTTTTGTTTAGGAGCTCAGTGCTGTCCATAAGAAAATATAAGGCACATGTTCTTTATGTCTCTTAAACAGGAGGATCAGGATGGAGGGCAGAGTGTAGGCCAGAGAAAGAGAGTAAAGCTGAGTAGCAGTACCAAAGGTGAATGAATTAGCCACGCTGTTCTTGCTCTCTATTTTTATTATTATTATTATTATTATTATTATTATTATTATTATTATTATTTTATTTTATTTTTTTTATTATTATTTTATTTTTTAAATTATTATTATTTTTATTAATTTTAATAAATTATTTTTATTTATAATTAATTTTTATTTATTTATTTATTTATTTATTTAAATTGAATTGAGTTTAATTTATCTGGAAAGAGAGTTTTCTGATATTCTGTTGTTTCCTTCCTATTGTTTCCTTTCTTGTAGATCCGTCTATAATGGACATTCTCAAACATAAATGTTTTTTAGAGGAGTTATTGTTTTGGACTATTAAATATGAGTTTCCACAGAAGATGGTTACTTTTTTACTCAACATGTTGCCAGATCAAGACTATAAGGTGCGCATTTCATACTGTATATATCTTTTGAATTGGCTTGCATTGCCTTTTATTGCATTGTGCTTTATTTCTTGCATTGGTTGCAGTAGTTTACTTCTACACACAACAATGAGCTGATGTATTCTGAGCCTAAGTGGCTGGCAGATTTATAAGCCATTTGACTTTCCCCTTCAGATCACTTTCACTAAAACGTTTGTCCAGCACTATGCCTTTATCATGAAGACTCTGATGAAGAGCCATGAATCGGACACGATGTCCAACCGAATAGTCCATATCAGCGTGCAGCTGTTCAGCAACGAAGAGTTAGCACGTCACGTCACTGAGGAGTGCCAGCTGCTGGACATCATGGTCACCGTACTGCTCTACATGATGGAGAGCTGCCTTATCAAGAGTGAGCTGCAAGGTAAACATGCGTGCTGGCGTTAATCCGCTGGTGTTGAGAGTGCGTCTTTTATACCTACAGAGTGCATGTGCATGAGGGATGAGCTATGAGTCTGTACAAACCTGCAATAAAAAGATGCGAGGCTTTAATAGGTAATACTTGATCATAGGTTTGATCAGTGGGTGATTAATTTTAATAGTATTTATTGTACGAAAGACAATTGAAATGCAAAGGCAGTCTGGGAAAGCACGGTCATTGTGGCTGAATACTGACAAATAGCCGAAATAGACAAAAAGCCATGTTTCAGGTTGCCTAGAAGATATTTATAACATATAACATATCTCCCTGAAATTATGTAGAAAAGTGTTACTTACTTTTTAATCTTGCCTAAGCGAAGCTGCAATGATCATGTTTGGTAAGATGCCAGTTTATCAGACGAGGTACATTTTCGTCAGTCAAACGATTTTGTACTGATTTTGGAACGTTTGATTCACGCTACAGTACGAAACTAGTTCAAAAAGCAAGTCTAATCAAATCACGAGTCAGATACCGGCTGTCAAAATGCCAACTGGCTGTCAGAACTTTGCATCTGCTTGAGATAGCATGCAAGAGAGAAACTTACTTCAGATTAGAGAAACTTTTTTTTTTTTTTAGAGTATAGTAGAAAATATAAAAATTCCACCCCATGTATATATATTAAAAAAGAAAAAACCCTGTAGTGAAGGTGCAGGCCTTAATAAACCACTCAAAATAGCTTTCCACCTTCTAACTTGTGTACATACGTTAGTTAACTTTATACTTTCCTCCTTGTGTTGCAGATGAAGAGAACAACCGTCATATGGTGGTGAACTGTGGAGAAGCCTTGCTGAAGAACAACACCTACTGGCCTTTAGTTAGCGACTTTATTAATATTCTCTCTCACCAAAGTGTAGCCAAGCGTTTTCTGGAGGATCACTCGCTGCTCATGCTCTGGATGAGCTTTGTCTCCTTTTTTCAAGGTCAGTCTCGTTGTGGCTTCAGCGGTTTTGCGCAAAGTCAAAGGAACACCATGGCGGAATAGGGACCAAAATAAATCCAAAACACTTAGCTGAACGCAAACGTTTTGATAAAATGAAATGGCCAATACACATTTAATCACATGAACAGAAGAGTACGTATACCTGCATCTATATGTATTCATTTGCTGAAGGCTTTTCCATCTGTTCCACATGTCTGTTTTCCTCATTGTTTCAGTCTCACCCCAATCCCATACTTATTTGTAGTGCTTCAGAATGATAGATTATTATCCTATTCTTCTTCTTCATCTGGTTTCTTTGTCTCTAAAAGTCCTTACTTAGACTTGTTCTCCCTCGACTTGCTCGTGCACCTCAAACTTAGCGTCTGCATAATACGCCGAAACGCTGCTGAGCTGGAGGCCTGTGCTCAGCCCATGTGGGGGCTGCTCACGCACTGCAAAGTCAAAGTAACGTCCTGATTCCATTCTGTTGCTCTCTTTTAAATGCATCTTAGCCTTCTCATTTTAGAGGGAGTTCAGCTCCCTGACAGAAACATGCCAACTCGCTTGTAATAAGCCAGGCCTTGTGTCATGATTGACGTGGGTGAAACGCACTGACAGAAATCAGAAGTGAAACACAGATGTTTTCAGGATGTTTGTGTGATTTGTGACAGGAAACACAGGAGTACACTAAAACAGTGGCACGCTACTGCCTGGAGACTTTACAGATGTGGTTTGATGCCATTGGCTTTGTTGATGAGGTACGGTGTTTTATCGTGTTATCACAGTGATGTTTCTCTATCTGAAGAATGATGTTTTAACATATTTGTGCTCAGGTCTGGAGTGTTGATTCTCTCTCTCTCTCTCTCTCTCTCTCTTTTCCCCCCTCTCTCTCAGCCTGCTCCCAATCAAATAACGTTTCATTTGCCGTTGCACCGCTACTATGCCATGTTCCTTAGCAAGGTAACAAAATCGAAATTATTCCGTATTTGTATACACATGGCGCATGACATTAATTTTTTTTATTAAATTTGACTCCTAGACTTTTTAAAGCTCGGAACACCAATTCATTTACGTCTCTATGGAGATATATAAGTATATAAGTAGGTTTTTAGAAAATCTGATGTGATCCATGTTTCTGATTTGGTCCAGGCGGTGAAGTGTCAGGGGGACCTGAACCTGTCAGAGGAGGGACTAGTCCTTTACGACTACTTCTAATACCACGTAGGAGAAGTCTATGTCCATTGTTAACACCTGGGGCCTGGATAGATACACAGCTCTGCAGGAAGATCTGTTCTCTCATTCTGTGTACCACCGGGTGAGAAATTAGAGGAAAAGCCAACAGCTAAGGTGCTGGGCCACCACGAGGCCATATAGTGCATCTCAGCTAGTGCTGACTAGATTACTGTTAGAGTCGAGCTTGCTTTGTACAGAGCCTGTCAGTCAGTTAGTTTAAGTGGCATATAAATACCGCTAGAATTGTGAAAACAAAAAGAGCCAGGTATTTTTGTCTGAAATGTTTATATGGATTGAATAACAAGTAATTGACAGGGGAGTCGCTCGTATACAGCATCACTCTTTTGAGGTCAATTGACAGTACTTAGCAATGCAGTGGAGAATGTGAATGCATTGTTAGGGAAATGTCATCGGTGTTGTGGTACAGGTCATGGCGAATAAGTTCACTCAGGAAATAGATTTGGGTGTCTGTTATATTAACAATACTGTAACAGACTGAAAATTTTAAGCAAATTAATCTTGTATTTTTTTTTTTTATTTTATTCTTTCAGTCTTAGACAGTTTAAGAGTGAGGTAGCGAGTGAGCTAGGACAGTAAAACAGCTTCTCCTTGTGTACCGTTGTGATGTCTGTGCTGTTTCGTAAGTGATTCTTGTGTTTGTGTGTGTGTGTAGGCATGTCTGTCTGAGATTCACAGTAACATGTGGGTGAGGAATGGATTACAGATTAAAGGGCAGGCTATGACCTATGTCCAGTCTCACTTCTGCAACTCTATGATCGACCCAGACATCTTCCTGTTACAGGTATTATTATACAATCACTGATGTTAAAGCTCTGTTATTTACCAGCTCTGTTATTTACGCAGTCTTAAGGTAGAATGTAGAAAATTGGACATTTGTCAAATTCAGCGGGTTGGGGGCGGGTCCATTCACAGGGGTAAACATGAGTGGTTCTGTGTTTTAGTTGACAAATTCCAGCAAAAAAAGAATAATGGTTGGTTACTGAGTGAGTATAAAGAGCTGTTATGTCCTAACTATGGCAAAAAGTCATCGGAAAAAAAAGGGATGGTGTAGCTAGGTCTTCAGGAGGCATATTTTATGTGATGTATTTAGAGAGAAAATCAAAACCAGTTCATTTTTGTGCTGGAGTTCTGTTTTACAATCACTGTTCACACATAACAAACCTGCACCAGTGAGATTGTTTTTTTCCCCCACAGGTGTGTGCATCACGGCTCGATCCAGACTACTTTATTTCTTCAGTGTTTGAGAGGTGTGGCTCAGATACTTCCTCATACTTCCACTGCTCTTTCTGCTTCACCACCCATTGCCTTAACTATCTGTTTTTCCTAGCAAATATGTTGGTTCATGTGATTTTGTTAGCAAGATAGTACATTTTGTATTGAAATGAAATCATTAAACATACTCCTTTCCAGTTCAAATCATGTTTTTTTTGCTTGAACGTCAGGTTTAAAGTAGTGGACTTGTTGACGATGGCATCACAACACCAGAATGCGGTGCTGGACGCAGAGCAGGAAAGACCCATGTTGGAGGGGGCACTCACGTTCCTCGTCATATTGTGCAGCCTCCGTGTACACCTGGGTTGGTACTAATGACACTAGTCAATAGCCTCTGTTCCTCGAAGTTGTGTAAGGTCAAATAGGATCGTAAAATGAGGAACGTTCCACTGACACTTTCCTTATTCATCAAGTTCAGCTTTGGCGTGTGTGTGATTTGGTGCATGTACATTTTAGTGTAATATTTTAACAGCGTGAATAATGCTTGCTTTTCAGTAGAAGAGACTGTGAGTAAGGATAAAAATAGCATGCATTCAGGAATCTCATACTAAAATGTATGTAATGGGGTTTAATGATCGCGTGAATTTGTAGACATGAAGACGTGTGCGGATCTTTATTAGTCCGTCAGTCCTTCAGTTACATTTACATTTATGGCATTTGGCAGACGCCCTTATCCGACTTACATTTATCTCATTTATACAACTGAGCAATTGAGGGTTAAGGGCCTTGCTCAAGGGCCCAGCAGTGGCAGCTTGGCGGTGCTGGGGATCGAACTCATGACCTTCCGATCAGTAGCCCAACATCCTAACCACTGAGCTACCGCTGCCCTTCAAGTGAGTAATATGTTCATGCATGTGCAGGAAGCAGCATGGCAGGCAAGCCACTCGACAATCAGCACACGTTTTTTGAGGTTATTACATAATTTATGATCAAAGCATTCCACTAAAAGATGCCAAATTTGCTTTCATTTTGGCATTCTCCTTCTCAATGTTGTCTTTCACCATTTTGTTTATATGACATAAGGATTTATTTCTTTGATTTATTTATATATTCTGATGTTCAGAATGGAAACTGGGCTCAACTGTATTTTATATAATGATGTTTTAGTTAAATCTAAGTTCTATATTGAATAAAAATGTAACCAATAACAGAGTTTACATACCTACCTGCTAGTGAAGTTGACAAAACGAATAAGGGCCATTTTGTCATTTATCTCACACTTTTCTTTTTTTCTCTCTCACGTATTAGGCATGACTGATGATGAGATACTGAGAGCAGAAATGGTGTCACAGTTGTGTATGAATGACCGCACACACAGCTCTCTTCTTGATCTTATATCCTTTACTACCTACCTTTTCTCCAATTCAGCTTTTATTTGTGTAGTGGTTTTGATGATGGACACGTAGCTTTAGAGAAATCTGGATGTAGGTTTAAATGCTTAAACAGAAAACCAGAGGTCACATTTACCACAAAAAAAGAAGAACACTTGAGATGAGCCAGAACCAAATCAAAAGCGAACCTGGCCTCTTCCAGGTGACAGCAGATAGTGGCATTGTGTTCAGTACAGTAAACGGTCAGAGAGAGAAGGTAATCAGTACTCAATGTAAAATCATTCTGAAGAATATGCAGGGTTTGGTATGATCATGTCCATCATGTCATGATCATTAGTCGTGGCCTAATGGTCCGAGAGTCAGACTTGTAACCTGAAGGTGAATCCCAAGGTTGTGGGTTCGAGTCTCGGGTCCGGCAGGAATTGTAGGTGGGGGAGTGAATGACCAGCTCTCTGCCACCCTCAATACCATGACTGAGGTGAGACCCTTGAGCAAGGCACCGGGTGCCGCAGCTAAAATAGCTGCCCACTGTTCCGGGTGTGTGTTCACGGGTGTGTGTGTGCACTTGGATGGGTTAAATGCAGAGCACAAATTCCGAGTATCGGTCACCACACTTGGCCACAAAGTCACTTCACTTCACTTATACAGTCAGACCCAGTGCTTTCTTTTGTTTTAAACTGAGCTCCTGTTTTTTTCCGTGTACTACTTGTGTTATGATTATACTATGGTTTTTTTATGCTGCTCCTTAACGAATATTGCAAATCCCAGAGAACCCAAACCCTAAGAGTGGGATAGTGCCTGGCAGCTGTAGCTTTGAGGAGGTGCTGTCTGCTGTGGCTGATTTTAAAGCTCCAGTGTCTGAGCCTGGTGGCTCCATGCAGCAGGGCATGTACACGCCCAAAGGTCAGTGACCACTGTCTACGATGTAATTGTGTAATTGCTGTCTACAATGTTATTGCTAATTTGCAGCAACGAGTGAGACACATCTTGGTCACTCATACTCTGTCCATCACAGTAAATTTGACCTTACACTAAGCTAAACTAATCTCTGTTAATTGTGCGTCTTTTTCCTGTGTTTTGTCATGAACTCTTAAAGAAAACATTTGGAAAGAGATAAATGTTTATGATCTGACTGGTACTGTAATATTTATCGTGTTAAATACAACAGAATTGCCCTAGCATGTAGTTTCTTTTTCTGTTTGTGAGGTAAGGTAGAAGGGACACATTCCACCAAAGATATGTAACTATTATACATATTATTCGAGAAATGATTGTTTGCATGTGTAAAGAGAAAGTAGGCAGTGCTATCTTTGCATGTTCTTACTTAGACATTTCTTTCAGTATCCAGTACAAGCTCCAAGCTTGGGGAACGAAACGCAAGGAGGGCAGGTGGAGTACTACCGTGAGGACAAGGTAACGTCTTTGGAGACGCGAGCCAGTGATGCAATAATTCTTGCCATTTAATGTCCAGACATATGTTGAATGTGATTTATGGCGTTTGCTGGGTTTGTTTAGCGGAGGTGTGGGAGAAGGAGTTTGACCCCATCATGGTGATCCTGCGCACAGTTTACCGGCGAGACGTTCAGTCAGCGATGGACAGATACTCAGCATTGTGAGTGACCTCTTTCAGTGTCCATAAACGCTTCCTAGACTATTATTATTATTAGCTGCTGACTGTTATTAGAGCCTCTGCTCCCTGAGTGTATTAGAGAATTTTGTTCCATCAAGAATTCAATCATTTGCTCTCTGTGATCCCTGCATCTTCTGTTAAACTGGAGCATTCGGCCTCTCCACTCTTTTTACCCTTGAAAAGATGTGCGCGTGAGGGTCAGTGCCTAATACAGGTGCCTCCAATTCGAGCCAGGGCAGGAGCAATCAATAGATCAAGTCCAAAGTCTAATAGGCCAGGGTGAGTCCTGCTGTATTAAAGTCAGTTTAGAGCCTCCTGAAGACAAATGTGAAAGTCTAGGTTCAGGAGATAAGGTGCGGTTAGTTTCCTAAAGATCTCAGCATGATGGGAAATCTCCAAATGCAATACGACATTCAGCAGCTTGTGTGTGTGTGTGAGTGAGTGTGAGTGAGTGTGAGTGAGTGTGAGTGAGTGTGAGTGAGTGTGTGTGAGTGTGTGTGAGTGTGTGTGAGTGTGAGTGAGTGTGAGTGTGTGTTTAAATTTTTTTTTTTTTAATTTAATTTAATTTTTTTAAAGAAATCGTATTACAGTTTAGAGCTAAAGAAATGTTTACATGTGGTGGGAGGAGCTGAGATTGTGTCTAATGTTCCTCAAATCAGCAAACCGGCTGTTTAAAGAACATGAACATGCTAAACAACATAATTATCTCTATGGGAAATATCGCTTATGTCAATATGAGCTGATGCTGTTTTGGTCAAATGAAAATCATGAATGAAACAACGCACCATTAACCGTGTGTAGTAGAACAATATCGTTTTTTTTTTCTTCCTTCTTCTTTTTCTTCTTCTGTGTCAGTTTGTATAGCCAGACTGCGACTCGCTGTCTCGCTATGTGCTGTACAATGATAGATTACCTGTCAGGGGAACAAAATGTTTCATATCCCACAGCCCTCCTTGCTTAAATGGAATCGATGACATTTTAAAAACCGTTTATACCTCTGTTAAGATATTAAACCGTTTGATAAATTGTTTAGGTCTGTTGTTAAATTAGTCAGTTGTTTTGCGATCAATCGGTCAAGCCCAAGTTTACATTTAGAGATACTCCTCTCAAGGGCGCTGCTGCTATAAATATCATTTATTCATCACTTTTTGGGGTTCGGTGATTTTTCTTTACCCTGTGTTGAATGACCTTTTGGTTGCTTCAGTAGCCTTTAGCTACTGATCCATCCTGAGCGGTGCACTGTGTTCTGAGTGCAGTTTGAAGCAGTCGGGTATTCACACCGGTAACCCCTGGCCTCCGTATAAGGAGCGGACGCCCCTGCACCCGTGCTATAGAGGACTGGTGCGTCTGCTGCACTGCAAAACTCTGCACATCGTCATCTTTACCCTGCTCTACAAGGTGCTCGCCTTTTAAGCACGTTCATGTATTCGTTATAATTTAATTGTGCTTTACTGATTTAATAGTTGTTTGTGACTTATTATTGATTGATTTGTTTATTTTTTCCTGCTTGTTCAGATCTGGATGGACCATCAGAACATGTCGGAGCATGTGCTGTGTATGGTGTTGTATCTGGTGGAGCTGGGTTTGGACAACCATGCACAGGAGGACAAGGAGGATGAAGTGAGTGGCTCTTGTGCTGTAGCCTGAAATTTGGGAAAGCATTGTTCTCGGTGACCTTTTCCCACAGCTCAGGGTACAGATGTTCTTTACATAAAGCCTCCAAACACTTTTCTTTATTAGTTTGAGAGAGTTTGTATGCAGAATAATATGCAGAACTTTTTACTAGGCTTGTTTGGGCCAGAATGTTCTTTTGAATATTCCTTCTCACATGCGTTACCATCACTTCCTCAGCATAGTGTGTGTTCAGATAGTTTACCTTCCTTCCAAAAATACAGCACTATTCGCTGATGTCTGGACACGAACTAGCAGTGCTGTGACTTGCTATTCACCCTCATTGCATGTTTAAGTCTCGGATTATGATCAATCTTATTCACAAATCCTAACCGAGAGACCCTGGGGATTGTTCATGTATGTATTCCTCTCTTTAGCATGTAGAGAAAGTATGTCTGCTTAACATTTTTTTCATTTTTTTTTTTTAATTTTAGGAACCATGTATTGAGGAGCATTGCCATGACAGCTGGTTTCCTGGAACCAGCCTGCTCTCCAATCTGCACCACGTCATTAACTTCGTACGAGTGCGAGTGCCTGAGACGGCCCCGGAGGTGGAGAGAAAAAGGGAACGGGAGAGAGAGAGAGAGAGGGAGAGGCAGAGAGAGACGCCTCCCAGCACCAGCACTGACGCATCGACCTTTGGACAGGTCAGCTAGACAAATTCAACTGGTTGTTAAGCAGTAATGCAAAACTGTGTCTGACTGTGCTGTCATTAATTTTATGTCAAACGACAGATCGACTCTAAAATATTATTTGTTGTGTAAATCAGTGGTTCTTGAATTGGGGGACCAAAGTGCAGTACAGCCAGGGACTCCATGATTTATTTATTATTTAAAATTTCCCCCCAGTTTTCCAATTGGTGCAGTGGTGAAAATCACAAAACTTTACTTGCTTTGCTTTACTTTATTTACTATTTAGAGATATTAGCATGTGTGATTGGTTCCTTGAATTTAATGGGTTTAATCCAAACCTCAACAACTCAAAAACAAGTAGGTCTATAAATAATATAAACATTATGTTACTGATAATTTTAATACCAATGTACTCTGTGAAAGCTAACTCTAGGAATAAAAAGCTATTGTACATATATAAATGAGCCTAATATTTGAATTATTACAAAATGTTTGTGAAATAAATTTGTACTAATGGGGTCCATGGAGTATATTTTACGGTTAAAGGGGTCCCTGGCTCTAGATGTTTGCGAACCCTTGGTGTAAATAATGAAGTAATGTCTTTTGGCATGTTTTAAGTATGTTTTAAGTAGCACTGCTCACTTTCATTCCACAGAGCTCCAGAAGGCTGACAGGGAATTGGAGAGAGGTAGCTGGCTTTGGGAATGCCTGGCCTGGAATTTGGGAATGATTTGGATTGTTTGAAAGTGTAAAACAAATGATTGGGAGTGAGATGTGTGAGACGAGTGCAGGCTTGATCTCTCTGGATGCAGAGGCTGAGCACTCAGTCACGTGATGCTCCAGTCATAATTTGTAACGATGTTCCTCGTCTCTTTTACGAGGGTTTCCCTTTTAAAAGGGACTAAAGGGTGTAATAAACATGCATGTCGTTTATTACTAATCGTGTGTTGGAGATGCAGTACTTGTCACGTGAAACGTGTTTGTGCAGTGTCTGTGTGTTGTGCATTTGTGTAATTGTGACATGTTGTCAGTGCTTGTGTGGTTGTTTTCTGGACTTTCACGGCTAATGCCTTTGCAGTGTGGCAAACTAATTACGTGTTTAATGTTGAGCGAATAGTTTTTTTGGCATGTGAGAGTGATGGATGTGTTTCTGTGGGGTCTGTGACGTGTGTCGCAGCTGTAATAAGCAGTCAGGAGGACTGACAGTGCTTTTGTTTTATAAAACATTAGCACTGTGATGGAGTTAATAGGAGGTCATGTTGCCAGACTCTCTACCTTCTGCGAGACTTATGACAGGACATATGACAGGACATATGATAGGACATGACCTCATGTAAATTTCTGAATTAAACTCTGTTTGGACCCCACAGAGTGTGAAGAGAGTAAGAATGAATATGACTTAGCACTTTTCCATCCAGCATTATGGTTTGCATCTAATCCAGATTGACTATTCGTTCGCTGATAGTCCATACCCTGCTCAAGTGTCTGTGTGTTACATGTACATAAAACTAGATGTATCTTTGGGAGTTTTTTGACTGGTGAAAAAAAAGCAGTTTGCAAGGACTGATTTTAACATTTAGTCTGCATTTAGTTTTATGTGACATCCAACAAAATCAGACTTCCTGGGTTTTCCATTGTACTCAGTGGGAAATTTATAAACACTGCCTTTTTTTTCCCTCCTTCTGTCTGACTCTAGGCACAATTCTGTGCATTTATCCAATCGACAAATGTCCCCGTATGTCCTCTTTGGCAGGAAGGGTAACCGTGTTCAGCATGGCTAATATATTTTCACAGGCAATTGACCCATACTTTTAAAATGCGGTATGATGGATTTGTTCCCATACCGCCCAGTCCTGTGGAAAAGTGCTATTAGTGCTCTGACTGGAGGATGTTCTCATTGTTATTCTTCTCTAAATAATCTGGGTAATTAATTCAACCAACTCAGGATGGTGACTGAAAACAGTGCATCATGTTTGCCATTTTTTACCTCTGGTCTACTCTCTTTTAAACATTTTCATGTGAAGGTATATGTCCATTTTTATCCCCTCATGTTTGTACTGTTTGTCTCTGCATCAGAACTTGCGTGAGGCTCAGTTGTTCAGCCTGGTGGCAGAGCGCAGGAGGAAGTTCCAGGAGATCATAAACCGCAGTAACCACGAGGCGAACCAGGCTGTACGACCGAAGTCTTCTTCGCGCTGGCTTCCCCCGGGCTCTCCTCCTCAGATGGTCACTGAGATTCTAGAGATAAGGGAGAGCATGCTGTCCCTGCTGGTCAAACTGCACCAGAAACTGTCAGCCAAGCAGAACTCGCTGACTCCGAGCTGGCTGGAGGAGGCTGAGCCAGCACACCATGCACATGGAGATGGCATCACTGCCATCGAGAGGATCCTGGCCAAAGCAGCATCACGCAGCAGACATAGCAAAAGATGCCTGCAGGAGATTTGTGGCAAAGTGTGTCCACCTGTGCCTCCTAAAAAGAACAGCCCAGGCGACAAGAAGAGCATGGATAAAGAGGAGAGGTGTGTGTGTGTGTGTGTGTGTGTGTGTGTGTGGGAGGGGGGGGGTGTAGTGTCTGTGTAGTTTCTGAAGTTGAACAGCATTGCTGATTTGTCTTTCATTTTAATTCTGTTTAAATAGATTTTCTTTTTCTTTTTTCCTTTTTTTCTTTCTTCCAGTAGGAGCAAAAAAGCCAGAGTTTACCATAGTGTATCAAAATGTGGAAATACTATATTTTCTACTTTTTAAAATCACTAGTTCCAAGCATGTAGCGTGATAAATCATGTTACCTGTGCTGGTAAATTATAACATTTTTGCTATAGCTAAGATTTCCTCTTCTTGGCATGCTATCATCTCTGTTTGTACAGATTCTTGGTATGCAGGTGTCAGACATCATGGTTGTAGTAGAAACGTGGTAATAATTACACCATTTATTCTTCATGATGCTGCTGTTACTCTGATCCTCTTGTTCCCAGCGCTGTCTTCGATTGATCTGAATGTTGCCTTTGCCAGATTTTAGTGGATAGACTCTGTCTGATATTCCCTTTCTAAAGGTGATGGAGCAGCCTATAAGTCTTCCATTAGCACCTGTTATTATGGGGCAGGTGCCACCTGCAAGTCAAGACAAATCACACACCTACACTTTTATAGCTGACGGTTACCATGGGAACAGTGCTTGGGCCTGGCATTGGACCATGCATCTTTCATTGCCGCGCCTTTGTCCCTGACGCCGTCGGTGGCGGGAACTGAAGTGTATCGTTCTTGTCTGCGCTACTTTATGTCCTTTTATTAAGCCACTCGGGTTTGCTGCCGGAGTACATACAGTAGAGGAACACAGCCAAATCCTGACATTTAGATATCTCTCATTTCTACACGTGAGCGTGATTAGCAGGAGGGCTAATGTTGGGGGGTGCATTCGTATCATGCCCTACCAAGCACAATTTGTAGACAACAACAAGGAAAAATGTAAATCTGTATCTATACAGTCTGTATCTGCTGTACGCTGTGTTGCATCTAATCTTACCATTGCTGCCTTTAAAATTAGACACTTTACCTGGTTTTATAGTTTGATGTTTTATTGATGCATGTTTTATTGACTCCTATCACATGTTCTCCTTTCTACTGTCTCAGGCGGCAGAGGGCCAGGGAGAGACAGCAGAAGCTACTGGCTGAATTTGCCTCCAGGCAGAAAAGCTTCATGGAGACAGCCATGGATGTTGGTAAGCATAGTAATTACTCTAGTGTTGGTGCTTTTTAGACTCAGTCAGAGTGTCCAGTTGAAGTAAAAGCAGCTGGAGTGGTTTAACTGCCCTTCTTAACTTATATTTGAATGACGGATTATTTCAGTCTGCTTGACCTGAAGTTGACCGAGCACCGTTCCCATTTTTCACCATTATATATGTTTGCGGACACGATAAACTTCCCAGACATCCTTGAAGGAAAGTGCTTCACTGGCGGGGTGAGCAAGCAAGGTGACACCTACTATAGCTTCCCAGGCCTAGTTAGCGTGTTTTCGACTGTGCGCGCGTGTCTTTCTCAGGGGAAACGGCTCACTGGTTGAAGGAACAGCAGATCAGAGTGCTACAGCACTGCAGACACAGAGGGACCGACCCCATGTGGAGTTGTTAAGGGATGAATAATGTTGGGTTTCAGCACTTAGCAGCACTAAATATAACTCCGTCATGGTATAGAGAGCGCCAAGTATATACATCAGGGCAGCAGGTTTCACATCCTGACATGCATGGCTAACTACCTCTGATTATTATATTATGCAAATTTGCGTTTGTTTTCTATTTCTGCACATAAATTACATCTTGTAAACTCGCGTGTGGAGAATTTCCGTTGATGAACGAGACTGCCGAGTTGTACAGGTCGTTGTTCTCTAACTGGGCTTCATGCTTTCACCGATCCCCATGTGCTTATTTAGTCCAGCGTGCCTCGTTTCCAGCCCCAGTGAACCCTGTGTACTACTTGGTGGGTTTGAGAATTATATGATGAACCAAATCACATGTAATAAGGCTGGTAAAGCACAAACATGTGGAGTGGATGACCCTAGTCTGGTAAAAATGAATTCTTGTGCCTATGCAGTAAGGGATTTATCAGCAGAACATTTGGTTCTTCTCTCTGGTAGGTCTAGGTTTGCTGAACTGAAGCAGAATGTCAGTGGTGGGTTGTTGTTTTTTTTTTTTTTTTTTGGTGATTCATTTGCATTCTGTTTACGTAGACATGCTTAATTCATTCGCACCATTAGCAGCAAAAAGCAAATATTCATCTGACAATAAGATGAGATATGAGAAATTGCCTTTATCATCATTTGGTGCCCCGTGTGTTCTGCCTTATTGGAATGAAAAATGATCCCTCCTACTCAAACACCCTTTCTCTACCAGACAGAAAGGTCACTGAAAAATCAATATTTGAGGTGGAAATTTGCCAAGGTGACTTGATCAAGCACATCTGTCCAAATAATGTTTACACACTCTCTGTGCAACAGTGGTTGTTCTATTTTATTTTTTTTTTTTTGGGGAAATGAAACCAAGAGAAACGTGAATTGAATAGAATTACATTGGGGTTCAGACACAGAAATTTGACATGAACAAGCTTTCAGATATTTATTTGCCAGGCTTTTTATCACAGATATGCTTTTTGTATGTTTGGCGTTTGTGTCTTGGATTTCTAAAGATGAGCATTAAATGATTTCATGTAGCATTTTACATGTTTGATGAAATATGCCCCGTGCCCACCTCAGTCTGAGAATTTTTTCTCCACTGTTGTGATTGTGTACAGTGCTTTGTGAGAGCTTTGTCTGAATTAGAATGATGTCAAATGTTCTGAGTCTGTGCACATTTGGTCTTTTGATAAGCCTTGTTCGGCTGTGTGTGTGTGTGTGTGTGTGTGTGTGTGTGTGTGTGTGTGTGTGTGTGTGTGTGTGTGTGTGTGTGTGTGTGGCTTTTTGTGAGATTGCCCCAGGCCCACACTGTCACATTGACTTCCAAACAAAACATTTTTTCCCAGCTGTCTTGCCCCCTAAAGCAATAAATCAATCCAAACACACTGGCATTTGTTGCCCTATGTTATAATTGAATTGAACACACTCTAACATTTTGAAAAAGTAATTAATCTTCAGAGATGAAGGTCATTGAAATTGTGGAAAGTATTAGATGTGAAGGATGCATAGGCAAGCTGAACAGTATTCACAAAAAGGCTACAGTGCTGTGTTCTGGATGAAAACACCAAATACATCATGTTCTTGCTTGCTAGTGTGAGATAGCGAAAGGTGAACAGCTTCTTCCATTAGACTCTATAATAAATGCTCACGCTATAGTGAATTTTAGAGTGGTTTGTCAAAATTTGATTTGTATTTGCTGATAAACACTTAAATATCTGTCTGTATTTATCAAGGAGTCATAGTACTGGGGCTAATATGATGCACTATATGGCCGAAAGTTTGTGGACGCACGGCCATCACACTTCTTAGTCCAGATTTAATCCCTCATTTGCTGTTATAATAACCTCCACTCTTCTGGGAAGGCTTTCCACTAGATTTTGGAGAATAGCTGTGAGGCATTGCGTTCATTCAGCCACAAGAGCAGTAGTGAGATCGGGCACTGATGTTGAGTAAGGAGGCCTGGTGTGCAGTCTGTGATATTGTAGACAATTGTGTGCTTCTGTCTTTATGGCAGCAGTTTGTGGAGGAACCCAGGACTTGTGATGGTCAGGTGTCCACATACTTTTGGCCATATAGTGTGTAGTAAGCGATAAAATATGACAGTGTGCTGTTCTAGGGTTAATGATCAGCAACAGTGTGGTGTGATGTGATGTGATGTGTTGATCAGTGGTGGTGATTGTCTATCTATCTATCTATCTATCTATCTATCTATCTATCTATCTATCTATCTATCTATCTATCTATTTTTCCTTTCCCCCTTTTCTTTTTTCAGTAACTGCATATCAGAAAGTGTTCCTCTTTCCACAGCAAGGTTGCAACACTAATTTTTCTTTTTTTATCCAAGAATGACACATCATACTTTTTATCCTTTTATCATTACTTATTTAATATTTAATGATGTGGAATGTTTGTGAAACAAGTTAGTTTGTGTTTTCAGTTCGTAGTTCGTAGTTATAGCAAAGCAGTATAATAGTGTGTATGGACTGAGAGAGCTGTGCGAGCTCTGTGCTGTGAGTTTTCTCAGATTCTGGACAGTATTTCCAGGCTGTTTTTAAAAGTCTGCACACTGTTGTGCACTGTATGCTTTAACGAGGAACGAGGGAATGTGTTCATTATATCTAATGCCCTTACCATTGACCTTCTCAAACAGCAGTCTGTTAGGCAGCTTCTAATATTGTCCAGATAACGGAGCTTTTCTCCACTACATTACGTCTAATGTTCTTTTGTTTACACATGGTCGGCCAAACCTCCACAATCTGTTCATTTAACCAAGAGAGGGCAGAAAAGCAATGACGTCCTCATAATTTAGCTAATTAACTATTACCAGTCTACCTCCTTTATAACTCGTGTTCAATTATTCTGTTTTAGTCCCTATCCTCTCTCATGCTCTCATTGCTGCTGTTTGTTTGCTCCTGGCAAATTCACAATTGATCTAAATTAACAGCGGTGTGAATTTCTGATTGCTGGAGTTCTGCCAAATCCTTCCTGGGCACTAGTGGCTGTGCTGTATTTCACACACCATTTGAGCAGTGCCACACAGCTGCCTGCTCCCATCTTAATCACTGTGGGATTTTTAGAAACAGAGGCAAAGAAAATGAACTCCTGTTCCTTTATGCATTGTTTCATCACCTTGCTTTTATCCTTACTGGGCTTGTGCTTTCAATCTCTTCTTGAACTGCAACAGCCATATGGTCCATTATGAACCACTCATGATCAAGCCGATGTCCATCCTTGATTGCTTGTTTAAATGTATTTTTTTTCCATCAGTGTATGGATTTATCTACCACTTGACTGTCGCTGGATAAAAGTGTGAACCAGGTCTCTGTTTGAACTCCTTTGTTTGTTTGAATGTAGAATGTCCTGAAGTGGAGGCGGTGATGGACGTGAGCTCAGCCGAGCCTCTCGACTCCGAGGTTCTCTATGACTGTGTGATATGCGGCCAGAGCGGCCCCTCAACTGATGACAGACCTACGGGACTGGTGGTGCTATTACAGGCGTCCTCAGGTGAACAAACACACCATACACTCCTTATCTTCTCTTATTTTCTTTCTTCTTTCTTATTTTCATCCTGCTGTCAAATATCAGCCCCTGTACTAAAATTAATCTGTAGAATTACAGGTTTTCATCAACAGGTGAAGCATTTTATAGCCAGTCTGTAATCTCTTGCTGCTGCACAGCACAGCGCTGTTACGGCGTCTATTAAACGGCGCCATTTATTCATGGCACCTGAGCCTGCGCGCATCGCACCACTTCTTTTAATGACACCACTTAGACGCCACCATTTTAATTGCTTCATTCATCATACTTGTTGATCCTCGAACAAACTCTAGCTTCTGCCATGCTGATGTGGACACAGGAATCTCTCATTCAGTTTCATGAAAACTAATAGCTTGTTTTATTAGTAATCACCACTCCACGATGATGTATGGTGTAGCCTGTGTGAAACGCACAGCGTCAAGGTCAAAACAGTGTCCTCTGGTATTCACTTAGCAAGACGGGGGTGTCAAAGCAGAAAAACATGTATACAGGTGGAAAATGGATAATGAAATGGAGATCATTAGCAGCATTATTTTTGTCCCACCTGTTAGCTCGGTCAATCCTTTACAGTGTGATATTAATGAAGATCATACAGCTGTGAAAATGCTGCTGCTGCCGCTCAGGTGGGGTGATGGGTATCACAGTTTTGACATTGACATGGTACTTCATTACTGTATGCAAATGATATGATGTGTTCCGTAAATGGAAATGTCAACGTTAATTAGCATAGTGTTGTCATTCATGAAGGGTGTGTGTGTGTGTGTGTGTGTGTGTGTGTGTGTGTGTGTGTGTGTGTGTGTGTGTGTGTGTGTGTGTGTGGTTTCAGTGTTGGGGCATCGTTGCTGTAACGATCAGGCAAAGCGACTCCCTACAAGTGATGATGAGCGGATCTTCCCCGAGGACACGTGTGGGGCGACTAACGACGTTAGGCTAGCGCTTATGCAACGTTACTTTAACGAGGTATGCACATGATACATGCTGTTCCTGATTCTGCTTCATTCTCTCACCTTCAGGATACACACATTGGGTGTGTGTATGGGTTTTCAAATAGTTGGTTAACCATTCCAGTTCATAGTACATGGATTTCTGAATTGAATCGCTCGACACAATCCTGAAGTTTTCTGACCTTAAATGCTGCTGTTGGACTTGTTACCACAGGTCTGTAAGCTCAGATCTGCTCAGGAGCAGGCTTAATCAACATGACTGTTGCACTCATATTTGAATTATTATTTTATTTTTTTTTATATGTATTGATCTGATCAAAATGGTTAATCTGATTAATTTAAATTCTGCAAGCTGTTTCTTTAGACAAGCAAAAATAAACGAACATTTGGGCAAAATTTTATTCGTTTAAGGGCTTGAAATATCAAATTTAATGCAAATGAAGTTAAAGCTTATGCAAGCCTTGATTTTTCTGACCTCTGATTTAGCATCCTGTTGCCATTTACATCCTCTGTACCATTTACATTAACCAGCTGCAGAGAATACAAAGCATTAATAAAGAATTCATACCTGGTAATATTTTGAGATAACAGTAATCTGCTTAAACTGTTAATATGAATGTGCATCCTTTACATTGTGTGTTGTATATAAGTAAGCTAGGCGATATTGTGTTTTATTCCATTTTATTTTGTTAGTGAAATTAAATGAGTTTTATTATGTCTTAAAAGAATGTGCAAGGAACAGCCTGGCTGGATGTGAGTTCTGTTTAGATGTTTCAGCAGGAGCTGCAGCTGTCAAATGTGTTGTCCTTAAATACTCAGTAGTAAGAGATTAATGGTAACTCTCTCTCACCAGAGTTCCTGTCTGCAGTCCGTCTCCATTGGCTGGGATGGTGGTGTGTATGTGCAGACTTGTGGTCACACACTGCATATAGACTGCCACAAGTCCTACATGGAGTCTCTGCGGGTAAGAGAATTTCAAATTGCTTCATGAGCATTGTGCAGAATATCAGCAGCACAATCATGAGGAGGAATCAGTAAGAGGAGTGTGTGTGTGTGTGTGTGTGTGTGTGTGTGTGTGTGTGTGTGTGTGTGGGGCGCAGTATAGAGCGGTATAGTGGAGTAGATGTGAAGTTAACCTGGGAATGTGGTTGTCCGTAGGATTTTAGCACCCAGTTATAGACATATAGTTTCTCGGGATAGTTAAATTGATCCGTAGAAGAGGCTCACACTGTGATCTGATATACTCAGGCCATCGGGAGGAGAGCACGGTTGCCCTACACAGCATTCGACATCACACACTGGCACTGTCACTAATGCTTAAGCCTTTGATTCATCATTAATCATTTTCCAAAACTTGCTGTTGCAGTCTTAGGAGCATTGATGAAGTGATTGTTGTTCACCAGGAGTATGTTCTCAGACGTGGCCTAATAAATAACAATTATCTTGATAGAGCGCCTTTGAAAACTGGTCATCTGTTATCGTTCTGTTTTATGTTAGGATGTGGAAACCTATTCCACTTACTACACTGAAATGTGTAATATACAATGATGTGTCGAAGGAGTTGGACAAGCAGCACAATTGGGTGTTTTCATTTCAGTGCATTGTGTTTGAAATGAAACAATTATTGTCACTGCCCAGTAGTCTGCACTGTAAGTGTTTATTCCAACACCACCCCCCCTTTAGCTTATTAGTTTGCTGATAGGGAGAGCATGAAGATGAGTCCTTCTCAAAGATCTGACACATCATTAGTAGGTCATCCATCAAAATGACTTTTCTCAAATTGATATTTCAGAAGTGCTCGCTCCATCACTCACTCTCGTGACGTTTATGATAATGGGCACAATACGACATCACTCTCTGCTTTAATAAGCTCTAATGTGAGCAGACAGGGTGAAGACTGACATCAGGAACGGGAAAGTGATTTGTCAGTGTGTGCTGTATGGGCCTATAGAGGGGCGGTTGGGCAAGTTTTAATATATTGATCTATTTATCTTTAAATATACAAAGAAGCTGTTCAGTTGTGTCAATGCTACACATCCACAATTGGTAAAGACATGTCTTTAACCTTTGACCCTTAGTCTGATGTGATATACAGTACTATGCAAAAGTCTTAGACACCCAAATTTCTGTGGCTGGTTCTGCAGGATGCTCAGTAACACTTACAGCTCATTTCCTTATAACGCAGAACAGATTGTACCTGAGACTACTCTTGCATGTCCCTAAGACTTTTGGCACAGTACTGTATGTACATGATGTTCTTCTCCAGGCTTTCTATGTTTTCATGTCTTCTTCATGTCTGGGTCAGAATGACCAGGTGTTGCAGGGTTTCTCAGTGGATAAGGGCGAGTTCACATGTCCGCTGTGTCGCCAGTTCGCTAACAGCGTCCTGCCCTGCAAGCCGGGGCGTGGTACAGAGGTGGGCGCCTGGCACACACCCAGCAACAAGAACTTTGCCACATTAGTGAAAGAGGTGGAGGAGCTGCAGGACCAGTTGACCATCTTTCCCGTAAGCACCAGTGTAAGGCAGACACTTCTCCCAATAGCACTCATTACACTGTCTCTACCATCCCCATGTGTCCATCACTGCGTGTGAGCACTTCCATCCTCACCACGCTCCCAGGCTGGATGGAATAACAGCTTTGTGAGTGTGTGGAACTTGACAGTCATGCAATTGTTCACAGATTCACAGATTTAACAACTTGTCATGTTGTGCGTTTTGCATGTTTTGAGGACCGTTATTCAGTGCGTTTGAACTTTTATTTTAAAAGTCCATACACGTAAAACCTTTAAAGCCCTCTAATACTGGCAACTTCTGGATGTGAGTTCTTTTACTAGAATATTGATCTGAGAATATTTGCCTTTCAGACGGAGTCTAACCTGACTAAAGAGATGGAGTCCTTGATTAAAGACATAAAGAACGCCACGCAGAAGAAGTATATGGACTACGGCAAGAACCCTGGCTCACCTGATAATGACTTCCTCTTCATGTACTCAGTGGCCAGGTGAGCATTATGCGCCATATATGGACATTAGAGATTTCCACATGCACTTATTCCACTGCTAGGTGCTTTTATCCAGAGCGATGAGCAGCTGAGTCAGTATTCAGTCCATGCACAGAGCCTAGCAGTTGAAGATTAAATGAAGGCTCACTAGCATTTCTGAAATTTGAACTCAAAATTTTAACCACGTATGCATGCCAAACGTACAGGGAAAGCATCTTGGCTGAGGCAGACTTTAAACATTTTTCTGCTTAAGTGAACTGATCTGGGCACGTAATTTGGCTTTACTACATTTTGATATAATTTTAATCTGCGCATGATTGATGTCAGTAGAGTACATTCAGTAAATGTCCACTCCCTTGGTGCTTTACTTTCTCTGTGAAATTCATATGACTGCAGAAGCTCCCAGCGCCTATTTGTCAGCATTTTCATTCAAGCATCTGACATGCTGTAGGCAGAAATATATAATTATTTATTTATTTATTTATTTTTTTTGAAGCCCATTCCTTTTTCTCCCCAGTGATAGCTAGTGTGCTCAGACCTCCTTCCCCCCAAACTGCTCTCCTCTATCCTCCCTCCCTCCTTCAGTTCTGGTCCCCAGTTTTGTGTCCTCTTTTTCCTCATTGGCTGAACAGTGCAGTGGAAAATTCCACCATCTCGCGCTCAACTCGTTATCAGTGGCAGCCAGGTGAAGTTGCACGTCTGCATTATCTGTGGGGAAAATTGCCTCTTTTTTTTCCCCCTTCTTCTCTCCCCCCGCCCCCCATCAATCTCTCTCCCTGTCATTCGATAAAGCTGGAGTATTTTGCTTTGCTACTATGTTCAGACAGACCTGCTAATTTTTGAGGAGTATCTAATCTAAAAGTGCTTATAGCAATGTGTAATTTCATCCATTCATTCATTCATTCATTCATTCATTACATAGAAATCAATAGAAACATAAATGTGCCACTTCCAGCACACTTTTGCTTAGTTCAGCATTTCCCACAGGTTTACTTTTTATGCTTTCTTTCATCTCTGTCTCTCGTTCACTCTCTGTCAGGACAAATCTGGAGCTGGAGTTGGTGCATCGTGGTGGGAACCTGTGCAGTGGGGGGGCAAGTGCTGCAGCCAAGCGCTCCTGTCTCAGTGAGTGTTAACCCACATACACCCGGCCCAAGACAGCCATACCTTCTGATTTTGCTTGTTCAGCAACATCACCCCAAATGTTTGAGGTCTCTTACCTCACTATCTCACCACTGAAATCCTCCTTCGCTGTTATTCTCCATCTTTCCTTTCCGGTAGCATGAGATTATGATGAATGTTTAATTGGATTGACATAAAAGTTGCATTAATTCTGATCTGCCTGTTCAGACAGAGGTTGTATTGGGTATGCACTGGATTTCAGTACCACATACAAACGTGTCCCAAATCAGAATTGCAAATGTCGGATTCAGTGTGGTGTTTTTTTGCGCTGTTCACACGGCCATACACATAACACATATGTCAAATCTGAAGAAAAATATCGGCTTTGTGCCACTTCTGCCTGCTGTGTGAATGTACCCTAAGTTAGTGATAGATAAGCCTAGGTTATGGTTTCGGTTAACCAAGTCAACAATGCAAACAACAGAAATAATGACTTAAACCCATTTAAGTATTATTGTAAGTTGTTCAACCTTTAGAAAGAGCTGGGATTCTGGGGTGATGGAGGGAAAGAGAGCGGAGATTGTGATAAGTAGCAGACCCATTACAGCCAACTGATGCATTAGAGACAGAGTAAGACTGTAATGTCTGTCCTGTCTATTTGTCATATCTATCACGACAGAGAAAAACAAATATATATAAATGCTAGGACTTGGTCCTGTACTACCATAGCTCCTCACCAGCCACTCCCTAATCCCCTGATCCCCAGATATATTCCAGATCAGTGAAAAACAACATTGTTTGTCAAGTTTAAATGTCTCATAAGTTTCTTGTTCAGTTTCTTGCTCTTAGCTGTGTGTGTGTGTGTGTGTGTGTGTGTGTGTGTGTGTGTGTGTGTGTGTGTGTGTGTGTGTGTGTGTGTGTGTGACACTGGTCATGTCCCTGGGCTCTCATGAAAAGTTCTGTCACTCTTGAACGGAGCTGAAGAGATTTCACACTCCACCACCGCCGTCCGCCGGGCTACATTAAGAATATGGGCCCAGCTCTAGCCACATTTACTCCATGGCAAACACAGGAGGAGAAGGAGAGAGAGAGAGAAAAGCAGGGGCTATAAAAGACAGCTGCTAGATGAAAGGAAAGGAAATGGATTTAGAGAATGAGAGAAAACAAGTCTGGAGTTATGGAAGTGATGGAACCTGTTTTCTCATTAAGGATTCAGGGTTTTTTTTTTTTTTTTTTAAATACATGTTCTCTGGTATCAAAACAATTAATATAATATTTAGTGTTAGTTATTCTGAGAACCTAAATGTTAGCCATTAATAGGAACTGTTAGGAATTACAATTGTTAAACATCCTTGTGCTTGTACCCCTTGAGGAAATCAATGAATCTGTTTTTAATATAATCTTGTGTTGGACATATCAGTAAAACATAGATAACTCGATCGAGATAGATGTGGAGTGTCTTTGAATTCTGAAGCGTTTCCAGTAGTAGATCAAATTAGTGCATCAATACAAGATCATTTGATGCAGCTGATTGTAAAGCAAAGCACCTACATGTTACGTGAGCTACTTTCAACTTTATAGCCTCAAGTACAACAGCATTTCACCATTATATTGCAAGGTTTTAGTCCAGTCTTTTCTGTTCATATTTACCTAACCTGCTGTTGACCAAGTTCAAGGTATTCCCCAGGAAGTACCACCAATCTGTACATACGGTTCACAGATCAAGAATCTTATTAAAGCAAGCTAGATAAAAATCTCCAGAATTCTAACTTCATGTGGCAGTTCCAACCCTGGTCTTCATACGCCTATGCTCTCGCTCTTGCTCAAAAAATAATACACATAAATATCTGCCATGCGCACACAGATAGCCGCATTTGATGTATGGCATGACCAAAAAAGTGCTGAGGTGTGGGGAGGGTGGTACTTTATAAGCACAGGTGGGAGAATGAGCCAGATCAATATCAGAGAAAGAGAAATGGTGAGGTCTCAATTCCACTTGTCAGTGTACTACCAGCTACTGGATGATGGAGTGATTTAACGAATGAGAGCCAGCAAGATGAATGTGTATCAGATAGTGGTATAGAAGGTGTGATTAGGAGATGCCTGGTGCCTGTGCAGTTCAGAGACAGAAATGGATCTCTCCTCATCACTGTTCCCTTTAAGTTCTTCTTCTTTGCTTTTTAGCTTCTGCCCCAATGACTGTTGTTGTTCAATGAAACATTTTCCATCCTCTTCTCACTAAAATGAATGATGTAATGAAGAGGTAATGTGCATTCATTTTGTTCTTTCTCGACTGTGGTGCCTACAGATGGCACTATTGCTCCACAATAGTCTCTCCGTAGAGAACAGGTCTTTTTAGTTGTCTTCTGGTGCTGGTAATGCACTATTTGGCATCATGACCTCAGAAATGGGGACATGTACAACCCTGACAGAGCCAGACCACATATTACAAAACCAGGAGGGATCCCCTGTGTATTTTAAATGAGTCTGGAGGCAAATGGAAGGCCGAAATGATGGCGAAAATAGCATTATTGGCTGAATGTCAAATTTCTTTTGTTATAAGACACGGTAGTGTTGGTAGTAATGGATATTTATGTGTTTGGTTAATGAATAGCTTTTGTCTGTGCATGGCAAAGCATGGTCTGGATTTGGAGATGTTATTGGACTAGAGTATGTCTATCTTTGCTTCTCTCTGGAAGCAGCTCCAAAAAAATAATAATCCAAAAAGAAACCAAAAATTCTGTTTTGATGCATTTCACTGGACCAATGTGGAAGGTGTCGGAGTTTTTCTTGATGAAGAATGAAGAACTGAGTGACTCAGCTGAGGGGTTAAAGTGTAGCCAATGATGAGTCATTGTTCATAATCTTGGATTCCAACCCCAAGCGTCATGTTCAGATTAATGTTAACACTTTATGGTTACAGATATAAAGCGTAGATATTTGTGTGTTCTTTCACTGCATTATATTTGTAATTTGACAGTCATGGCCATATGTGACCCAAAATACCCTCACACTGAGAAAGTACTAAGAGCAACACTTTATTATAAAACGGAGCACAGGACAGCTTTTGTACTTGGAAGCTTTTTTCTTTTGGTGCATGCCTGTGTCTGAGAATGAAGCTGTTTTGTGAACTGTTCTGAGTGAGGCTGCTTGTTCTGCTTTGTGTTCATGCCATTGATGCGTGTCCTTTTGTTCTGTTTCAGATCAGTTATTTCATGTATTAGCCATGCATATGCGTCTGTACAGCATCGATTCTGCTTATAATCCGTGGACTCGACTCACGCAGATCACCCAGCACAGAGAGTCAGAGTAAGTACGCACACGCACGCGCGCACACACACACACACACACACACACACACACACACACACACACACACACACACACACGCTCCTCCTGCATTCAGTTTTCCTCTTTCCCGTCACACTAAATGGTGCCATCTCCTCAGGGCTCCCAGAAACGGAGCACCAAAAAAAAAAAAAGAGAGACCCATATGGCGTTGCCATGGATACCAATAATTGCTGCATCTGGCAAATTATGGGGTGCTGTGCTTCTCAAAAAGGGACGACCTCAGCCTTAAGTCCCTCAATAATAGAGCTCTGTGTGTGTGCTTTGGTCTTTTGATTTTCTGCTTTTCAGCATTCCGCATCACTCAATTTCATCAGATCCAGAAGGTTTGACGCAGCTTTTTGTGCAGCTTAAATGAATAGCTTTGCACAAAAGTGGCAAAAGGCATTTGTAGGAGAATTTCCACTGTATTGAGGTTACTGTTCCCTAAGTACCATGCCTCAGATTGGATAAGTACTCAGTAGTCACCTCTCATAGCTCTCCAAGGCTCTATATTCTCCAATCCTCTGCTCAGCATGAAAAAAATAGCAGAATAGCTCTCTACTTTGGATTTTTTTTTTTCTTCCTTCTGATTAGCATAGTACGACAGCTTTTGCACCTGTGTGAGAGCCTGGCAGTATTCATAGGGGAGTCATATAGTGATAAAAATACCCTGTTAGGGATATTAAAGGAGAGCACTGTCAATTGCTCCCCCAGGCCATCTCCCTGTGATATTTAAATAGCATCAGTAACCTCTTGGACTGCTTGCTGAATTCAGTCTCCTTTTCTGGAAAACCGCAGATTTTGTATAAAGTTGTGCGTTAGCAATGATGCGCTGATATTTTCGATATATTTTGAAAATGTTAGTTAGATCTTAGAATAATAGTGTGTTATCCCTTTAACTTCCACCTGACTGCTGGCTGAGATGCAGTGTGTGTGTGTGTGTGTGTGTGTGTGTGTGTGTGTGTGTGTGTGTGTGTGTGTGTGTGTGAGAGAGAGAGAGAGGGGGAAAGTGGATGGACCTCTTGAGCACACACATCATGTAACTGGAAGAAAATATCCTATTAAAATGGAGATGGCAATCTACCAACCTGCAGCCTCAATACTGACGCATGAATATTAACATTTACAGATATAACAGCACTTTGTCTTACCACAAGAATAAATCACAAATACATTCATCGTTTTCTAGACTTCACTTTCTGTGACAAATGCTTGCTAAATAATTTATGTTAAATGTGAACACTGAGGCCTAGATACCACTTCATTTAATCCCTCCATGCTTATCCAGTTGTCTGTCATGATGAGAGATTTTAGGAACATTAGTCCTGGGTATTTATTCACTATTTTAAGCCATTGACACTTCTTTTATTATTTAATGTTTTTGCAAGGATATTTTAGAACACTTTGATCAGGTGTGTAGACTTGGGGCTTGTCCTGTAATATCCAAGGCACTTTGGTGTGCTTATGAGTTTGTAATTTGTTTTCATAACCCATATGTTTGCATGTTTTATTTTTATAGTGCAGATCTGGCAACCTCTGCATTTTAACATGGGAGTACATTGCTACGGGTTGTCACTCCAAAATATATGTTTTTTTTATTTTTTTGGCTGATGAGCCAATTGAAATATGAATAACTGACAGTTACACAGGTCTTTTGAACTTTCTGATATTAACCGACACGCCTGGAAGCCCCACCTCCCTCCCACCATCTAAAAATTGGTCAAAATCTGTCAATGTATATATTACATACACTTAGCTAACAACAGTCAAGTATATATTTAACGTCAGTTAGCTTTATTATTTTAGGGATGCCTCTGAAATGGTAATAAACCAAATAAAAGAAAGTATTCATGTAAACTTTTCTAATGTCCCCTAACTAAAAGAGATGAGCAGCACTACCTAATACAAGTGGTTTTAAAAAAAGGATTATCACATTAAATATAAACTGTTTGTTAATATTACGACTGCGTGTATTCATGTGTCTGTTCTCTGACAGCTGTGTGTTTGTCCTCTGTGTAGATACGATGATGAAGAGCATCCCGAGGTTCCGATGCTGTTCAGAGACGTCCCCTCCCTACTCATTATCTTTGTGCTCACTATGCCTCAGCCACTACGCAAAGGTACCATGTTTAACGCGTTCGTTTACTTTTCTGTGGAAAAGACTGTCTAAAGCTCACAGGTGTTCTAAAGTCAGATAAAGCCTCTGTGGTAACAGTAATAACAGGAGGTTTTAGGTGATACTCGCACAGCTGTTGGTTCTGTTATCACTATTACAGTATGATCGATTACATTGCAATGAAGGATAAGTTATTGTGGAGTCAGAACTTTCACTTCCACCTTACAGAGAGGTTGAAGAAAACAACTTCCAATCTGCTTTCATATCAGTGGTCAGAATGTTCGGAAGTGTCTGGCAGCACCAGATCTCGGCCAGTTCTTTCATCCATTATGCCATTAACTTGCACTGACTATAGCTTGTATAAATCCTAGTATCAGGCACTTAAAGGAAATAGAGGAAAGGAATAGAAAATTAAAGGTGGCATCCCATTTCTCAGTATGACTTAAATGTCTTTTGACACCTCAAAACAGTAACAAAGAAACTTTTTATTTTTTTATTTTTGAGTTTTGAGAATGGACAGACTGGTCTGTGCTGTGTGTATTTGGCCCATATTCGTTTTAACCCTGTCTGGAAAGGCTGCTATCCAACATACAGTTGTGCTATTTAGTTTGTGTGGATAGTAGCCATACAAAAAGTTCATTCAATCTCTCTGTCCATTGCTCTGTTCTAAAAGCTGAGGGGAATGGCCCAAATTGCAGCAGTCTTGTGGGAGTGGGTGGTTCAGAAAGAAGGGAAGAGGTCATGCGCACCTGAGGTCAAGCGCACAGCTTTGTAGAGCTCATCAGAAGGGCTGGAGATGAGCGCAGGAAAAAGTGAACGCATGGATCATATGTTGCTTTTCCAGTTTTGAGCCCAAAGACTGGGGTTGGGTTATTATCTCCCTGTTTACTTTATTCACTTTCATTTGTATACCTGCCTGGTATCACTGTAGATCTTTTGGGGATGGAAATTATTTTAAAGAGTATACAAATGAAACGCATGCTGCAGAACCATGGTTTGGATATTTCTCCATTCCTCCTCTACGTGAAAAGGCTCTCTGTTTCATATATCGGTGCTATTTGCGCCCTAGTGCTTTCTTGTACATCTAAGTGAAGTTGCGTCTTTTCTAAAAGCACTCTAGCAGATACGCCTCTTCACTGCACCCACACCCCACCTGCCACTGAGCTTCAATTACTGCTCAAATGAAAATGACCAATGCAGAAAATTGCAGTGGCGTTTATGAGCGGAAATGAGTGCCCCAACCTAGACTGCAGCAAACGGCAATTCGATGCCTTTTTGAAAGCACATGTTTGAAGTGCGTTACCCCTTCCTGCTCGGTCTGTTTTTCAGGTCGGGCTCAGGGGAACACTACTCCGTTTATGTGTGTATGTGTCAATCCAGCATTGATCAGAGCCAGAATAATTATCTTTACTCCACTCATCGGGAAATGGAGAATTGATTTTAACACATCACGGTGAGACACGGGTGTGAATGGAGTCTTTTAGTAAAGCTACAGGGCTGAACAAATAGGTCAAGACTTGCCCATGTGTGTACAGACACACCCGCTGGTGTGTGAGCTGTCTCTGTGGTCCTCAAGCGAGTGGCACATTAATGGAGTGTCATTGTGCTCCTGTCTGACTCGCTGAGATGGGCACTTCTAATAGATGCACAATTTACTTTTCTGTGCATGCATTCGCACCATAAGACAACATAATTATCTTACACATATTCATTGCATTCACATTCATATGATTGATCCCTGTGTCTCAAAGTCCTTACATTCACACTGACAAGTGTCGAAGTCGCTCGTGTCAGTGTGTTCCCCTCCGATGTCTAGTTCTGATGAGAAACACTTCTCTAAAGACATAAACTAGGTACGAAATAAACCTGTTAAACAGAATTAAATAATGCCCTGACTCGTTGTTTGACTTGTACGTTATGTGCTAGGGTGTAGCTGCATAAACTACATAAAAACAGGCACCAGCGATCTCTGCTCCTTTCTTCCAAGCTTTATTTTACTTTGTAATGCCTCTATACACATTTAAATAGAGGATGCATATGACAGGATAATATGAATAATATCGCTGTTATAAGTTTTTCTTCCATTTTTTGCATCAAACAATAAGTGGGAAATGATAGTAGGTAGGAGCTCAAGTTGTGAATGGGGAACTGAAGAAACGTTAGACCACGTGCCATAGGATTGGTCTGAGGAATTATTTGAGCCAGTTGTGTGGATTTGTCACTTTAACGGGGGGCATACCTAATTTGCATATTATTGGGGGAAAAAAAAGCTCAGTTAATTACATGTCATTTGTCATGCTTGCAATTGAAATCACTATTGTATTGTGCAGGTACATAGAAAATTAATGTTCGTTGCCGCTTTGCTGCTTGATAGTATGATTAAAGGGTCATGCTAATATAGTCTGGGGCAGTCGTGGTCTAATGGTCCGAGAGTTGTACTTGTAACCCGAAGGTGAACCCGAAGGTCGTGGGTTCGAGTCTTGGGCCCGGCAGGGATTGTAGGTGGGGGGAGTGAATGACCAGCGCTCTCTGCCACCTTCAATACCACGACTGAGGTGAGACCCTTGAGCAAGGCACCGATCCCCCAACTGCTCCCCGGCGCCACAGCTAAAATGGCTGCCCACAAATGAGCACAAATTCCGAGTATGGGTCACCGTACTTGGCCACAAAGTCACTTCACTTCACTTCATTCTGTGGACAGTGGGATAGTGACTTTGGCTGTAATGTCAAGAAGTATGAACAGTTTAATAAATTCGTGTTCATGGATAAGCATTTGTCTTAATAGGCTGGGATCCAGCCACTGTAACCTGTACCAAGTATGTTAGCCAGCTTAATTCACTTTTGTTTTTAGCATTTATTATGTATCTCCTCACTTTTGATGGGCCATATTTGTGTGTCTTTACAGAACACTTCACATCAATTGTGAAGGTGCTATACACACTGCTGTATGCTCAGGCCCTGGCTGCTCTGTCCATTAAACTCAGCCCTGAGGAGAGACTGGCCTGGAGCCGCAGCGGGGCAGCCAAGAAGGTAAGGCCAATGGTTTTCATACATAGAATCAGCACCGGTTATTTAATACATTTCATTCAGATACAGGACTTTGAGATTTAATGAGGTGTCTGACAGAATGACACACAAACACTGTACAGCAGAGGGGAAAATTTACTAGAGTTGTGCAATGTCTTGAAAAAAAAATGTTATTAAGCAGGGATTTAAAATTTCCACAGTAATAAGCAATTTGGTATTTAAAAATGTCTTTGCACATACCATGTGTACACACTGTAGATGAAGGAGAGCCTTGCAGCATTTGTCTTAAAACAAAGTAAGACTTAAACGCCGAGCGTCCATCATCATTATGGAGGTTTATCATTATCTGTAAGGATTGGTACGTTAGCTCTCCACTCTATTAAATCTCAATTGGAGAAAGTGAGACCATGGAACATAAATGATGAGGCACAAATGTGGGAAGTTGCTGATTGTCCTTCAGGCTCCTTTATTCTCCATTATCCAGATATGCTTCTCTTTTCCTACACAATATCTCCTTCCACATACTTCTATGTACTGAATTGACTATTGTTTGTGCATTTACAATGAACTTTTAAATGCAAAGAACACCAGGTTTGTAGTGGAGATTGTGTAAAAAGTACCTCTTGGACTAAAAAAAATTATTAGCATGCTGTCTAATAAATCTGACATTGCAGTCTTTCCTTCTGCTTGCTTGCTGTTTTAAGTTTTTACATATTCAGCAGGATAAAAGCAAGTCTTTTGCAAAAAGCCTGAGTTTTATCTACACATATTCACTTAGAATGCACCAAGACAGAGTAAAGAACTTTAATGCTTTCTGTCTATGCTGAGGTTCATCGCATTGCTGATTATCAAAGCATTATATTATATATTTTGTACCACAGTTGTCTTTCCTTTCTTATCATATATAGAACTTGCCAAACTCAGAGAAATCATGGGAGGCACTCCTGAGTCATGTGATCAGCGAGCTCAGCAAGACCAAGGGGGTTTATGACAACCCTAATGAGACCATGGTAAGAATACCTTGATATGAAGTTATTGTACTCTATATTATTATAATGTCTTTGACACTGGAGGTTTGTCATTTCACTCAAGCAGAAGAGCCTTCTTCAGCATTGTTCAGTAGCAGAGGAGAAATCCTTGTGTTCATTATGTAAAAAGTACTACAGTGTTGCAGAGAGCTACAGTACAGAATCAGAAAAAAAGAGTAAGGGGGGAAAAATGGATAAATATTCAGGACATCGAATTATTTTTGCAAAATTAAAGGTAGTTTTTCCAGCTGAAGGCATTTTGTTCACATGTTCACTGTCTCTTACTAACAGAATAACGCATCATTAATGGAAGGACAGTTAAGCAATGCATTTGTTTTTGCAGTAGGGATTATGTCGCATCCGGGGGTTTGAAGATGTTTTAGCTTTACATCTCGCCGCGTTCTGCCATTCACACCATTCAGATGAATAACACCATGGCTGCTGTAGCCATGTTTTCAAGTTCTCTCTTCTAACTGATCGAATATCTTTCCCTGTTCCCAGTGGGATAAGTCATTGATGAGGTGATTTTTCTCTTTCTCTCTCTAGTTGAGTTCAAGTGTGTGGTCTCCTCAATCCATAGAGTTTACATTGCAGCAATTCTGTTTGCCCTTCATGCGTCTGTCCTGTCTTCTACAACATCACCTCTACGGGGACAATCTACCTGGCTGCCTGGTATTGTGACACACTTCTTTATATACTTCATGTCTTCATGTCAGGAATACACGCACACACATTCACATGCATGTATACGCGTCTATTGTCTCGTCTCTGCTGAACTGGAAAGGTGATGAACCAGATACTGAACTGTGAATTGTCATTCTAAGACTGACTATTTGTTTTTCAGCTAGAGGAGGAGTTCTCATTGCTGGCAGGCGGTTTGGGTTTGCTGTCTACTTCATTTCAGCCCAGCACCTCCATGATCAGTGCATTGTGCCTGGAATGGAACATCAACGCATTTGAGCTCACCTCTCAGTGGTGCTCTGAGCTCATCAGCCTGGCAGACACGCCTTCACAGCAAGCTATGGTCAGCTTCATTCACTCTCATTGTTTATCATCTGTGAAAACTTGTCATGTTTGCCAGAGAAGACATTTTAATCAGAAACGTTTTGTTTTTTGCAGTCTCTCTTGGTGCAGGACCCTCACTGGTCCGCTCCTCGTCTGCTGCAGCTTCCCGACAACTACAACACTATCTTCCAGTATTACCACAGGAAGTCCTGCACTGTGTGCAATAAGACACCCAAGGACCCAGCTCTGTGCCTTGTGTGTGGAGCGTTCGTCTGTCTCAAGGGTCTCTGCTGCAAGCAGCAGGGTGTCTGCGAGTGTGTGCTGGTGAGGGCTGACTCTCTATAGGTTCGATCATTACTTGCGATCAGGGGTGTATCAGTAGGTTTCATTTCTTCAGCGTGTAACCGTAAAGTCCATTTTGCACCTCTTGCTGTGTTCAGCAAGCGTGTAACCATGTTTTGATCCATACACTCCATGCTCGTGAATGATGGAAACTGCTTTAGCAGGCTATCTGGTGAAAGCTCAGGAAAGCAGGTTAAAATTCTAACTTCTGCTTAGTAGTAATAGTATTGATAGTCATTATCAAATTGCAGCATCTTTGTAAACGAGCGGGAACAGCTCGAACTGCCTTATGCTGTAATAATAAAAAAAAATGATCATTTCTGTTTTTCAATAGCACTCTCAGCACTGTGGAGCTGCAACAGGGATCTTCCTCCTAATAAACGCTTCTGTGATCATCATTATCCGTGGCCATCGCTTCTGTCTGTGGGGGTCTGTTTATCTGGACGCTCACGGAGAGGAGGACCGAGACCTTCGGTATGAACACTCGCCGTCACTGTAGACAGATGCAACTCACCAGAATAGACTTCTTATTATTAATATGTTTGATCACTGAACCTACTGACGTGTGAAATGTTAACGTTGATGGTGTTTGTGTGTAGTCGCGGCAAGCCTCTGTTCCTGTGTGAGGAGAGATACCGTGTGCTGGAGCAGCAGTGGGTGTCGCACACCTTCGACCACATTAACAAGCGCTGGGGTCCCCACTACAACGGACTTTAACACACGAACCCCAAAACCAGAGGAGCCAGATCACAGTGGGCACCAGTGCCAGCCTCTCTATCTCCTTTTGATATATGCTATCATGTAATATAAAAACAATGCTGTGAGTGAATTGCTGCTACAGCCTTGGTTATGTGAAGTTTAGTGTACAATCATGCCTAATGACTAACAGCGTGTGTGTGTTTTTTAAGTGAATTTTTTTGGGTGGAATTGAAAGGGGAAGAGGTTTTATCTTTGTTTTTGGGACTGGCTCACAGTGAAAGCACAAATTAGCCCAATCCTGAGTGCATTTATTTGAGTGCTGTTTGGCCACACCTCTCAAAAACACGCCACTGTTTAGTGCGTTGGAGAGGAAAATTCCACAGATGGCTGTTGTGTCTGAAGCGTATAGAAAATCTTAAATCCGCAGCCAACTGTGTAAGTGGATCTCTTGGCCATTATGAAAAGCATGAGGCATTTGGATTCCCTTAACTGCTAACTAAACGGAGGTACCAAACTGGCACGAGACACCATCATCAACCATCATCATAACCCTACAGCAAATGCAATGAGTAATCATCGTCATCCGACATGCTCATAACTCAGGCCTTTAAGTGCTCACATGGGATAAAAGTATTGTTGAAGTGGAGCGTCCATGTTCCACAGAGATCATCACTGAATGCTAGAACAGTAATTACTTGCCCATCGAGGTCTAGTTGCATCCATCCTCAGGTATTTTCTTTTCTGTAGTTAAAAGACGAACTTTTAATATTTAAATAAATGTTGCTATTTGATGTTGATAGTTAATTATATCATTGTACAAATGATTTTAGGGTTTGGCAGAGGGCACTGTGGTGATGGCCGTCAGCTGGCGTTTCATGGTTGAAGCTGCAGAGACGGTTTGCAGCAACCTTGTCAACCACGCAGCTTTTCTCCACTTTCTCCACTCTGGTTAAATCACAGTACTACTGGCTAAAAGCTGGAGTAAAAGTTTCCCTACCAAAATATGGCAGCATTTCATGTAAACCAATAATATTGGTAGTCATGTGATGTTTCACAGAGGCATCCAGAATTGCTGTATCCATCCCAGATGACCTGGTTCTTTTATTGTCTAATCCCACGTTAGTCTTTGAGCAGTGTTAGGTTCTAGTGATGTCCAGTATCCACAGTGCATTCACAGTGTGTATTTAGAGTTTGTTTAGAAAATGCCCTTCATTTGGTCCTTGATGAGCGTATTGCAGTAACATCTGCAACAGCTGTACTAGCATAAAGCGATCCTCCGAAGAGGAAGTCGTCAGTCGTTTTCACGTATGCCATAGCCCACCCTTGCGCCGCTCTGTTTAGAGCTCAAAACAAAAATTTTCAGGTTCAATTTTCATAATGCTTCTAATGAAATCACATTTTGTAACCGGTTTAAATGACTCACCTATGTCAGACAGAGAAACGTTGTGAATTTAGAGTTGCTTAAAAAAAAAACATAGTAATAATATTTCTTTATAAGATGGCGGATTCTTTTCCAGTGGCCAGGATTTAAATCAGGCCCCAAAACAAGTCGTCAACAAGGATTTCGAAATGTAGTTGAAATTTTTGCATAGGTATTCTACTTTTATATTAACGTCTAGCCCCGTTCATATGTTCTTGTTTAATACATATGAGAAATTATTTCATAATATTTATTATAAGATGTTTTTGTATGGGATATGTAAAAGATATTCACCTATGATGAGTTTTAGTTTCTTTACATTGTTGAATGTGTGTGTGTGTGTGTGTGTGTGTGTGTGTGTGTGTGTGTGTGTGTGTGTGTGTGTGTGTGTGTGTGTGATACGGGAAAACCAGTGGATTACTCATAAATTGGAACCCATTATGGTATCAGTTTTGGAGATCAGCACGTACATGTCAAATTAATAATGTCACTACCAAGGTTAGGATAGATTTCATCATGGGTCAGTAATTTACTGATTGTTGGATCTATGTCAAAACTGGAACACTTTGAGATAATTGCTCATCTCTTGAAGCCATTATTCTACTTTCTCAAGCACTTCACAATTAAAAGTCTATTACATTACATTTTCATTATGCAAGTGACTGTATACTGTATATACTGAGTTGAACTTACAAACACTGTTAAATTAAAAGAAAAAAAAAGTACAATATTATCAATGTATATGATGCGTACTTTAATAATAGTAACATACTGATAATCTGCATGGCATCTTCATGCTCTTTAGGTAGAACATTATTCACTTTCATGCTCTCTGTTCTGTACAACACCATAGGAAGTGTTTGCTAATAGTTTTATCAATTTTTAACTGAAACACTGACCCTGGGGTAACAAGGAAACTGTTCAAATTGACACAATGATTCATACCTTCAAGAAAAAATGTCAGTCTTAAGAGGAACATTCTCTTTACTTTGTGTTGCTGCAGTAAATGTAAAGTATAAGAGCTTTTGCTGTGGTATGTAAGCAGTCACTCGAGTAAAAAAAATGAATGCGTGCATCAGGAAACCATTTTCTTAAATCTAATTGATGATAAAATGTCAGAAAGATGGGTAATCCATCAGTTACAACTGAATGATATGTGGACAGAACTCATTTAAGTGAGGATAAAAGCGTCCTCAGAGACAGGCTGACAGGGAGCAATGATCTCTACTGTGTCTAGAGATAACAGGAGGCATGCACTGCGGTGCTCTAGAATACTCTGTCTCAATTATCTGCAAAGGTGGAAAGTACTTATACTTTAAAATTAATTACTTTTTTATTTTAAAAATGTTTAGATTAATATTTGTAAACATTTTTTTTTAATTTATATACATTAATAATTTTTTATCAAATCAAACATTAAGCAACCAGGCATTGCTGTGCAAGTATTGTCTATTAGTCTCATTTGCTCTTACTATTTTAAAGTAACTTCAATTAAAAAAAAGATCTCATTAATAAAATTGATGAAATTCAAATGAACGAGGATTATGTTGTTAAATTTTGCTAACACCTCACGTAACTCTCACCTTATCCTTTTTGTAAGTAAGAGACAAGATGTACTTGAGTGCATGTAATTGTAGTTGCTTTCACTCAAGCATGACATGGACTCCTTCCACTTTTAGCTAAGTAAGATTTTGTAAGATTTTGCAAGTATTATTTTTGTTTGTTGTTGTTTCCTCCCCAAACTGATCACATGCCAATTCCCACCCACCAACCAGCTCTTCCCTATCATACGACAGCTTCTTTTTGAACTGATGCAACACACTTGGAGTAAAGCACTATAGGCCTCTTACCTTCTTCTGCATACATGAATTCATGCTAATTATTTTGACTGTTCCTATTTCAACCCACAAAAGCATGTTAGCTTAACATTGTAACAGTAGGGTTAGCCTTCGTTTAACAGCCTTTGTTTGAAGACCCAAAGCCTAACAGCTGAACAGCTGGGTTAAAACCAAATCCTTATGAGTATGAGGGAACAGTACAGCTACAATTTCGGTAGAAAACTTTAGCTTCTTTATGTACATTAAGGACATGCCTTCTGTCTTCAATGGCTCTCAAGTACAGATGTTTAAATATATGATATTTGTTGTGCAAAAAGTACAACGGCCTGTGCAATAGCACATGTAGTCTTTTTCCAGTCTAACCTTTCAGTCTAGATCGCTTACATATTATGTCTTGGACTGAAACAATCCAAAATCATAGCTTCAGCCTGTGAAGAAGAAAATGAAGTCTATTGCACAAAGCAAACCTGAAGTAGAGATATATTACTCTTCCTCCAGTACAGCTGATGTACTGTTGGGGGCTGTGGATGCTGGGAAACGTGTCATAACACTTCTCCCTTTTGTGATACATGTCTGTCTGAATGCTTGTAATTGACCATTATGTGTTAATATAATGTTTTTTGTTATAAAATTCTGCTAAACATTATACACATCAAAGACAGGAATTATCATGACACAGTAACTTCTTGGAAAGGTGGACTGCCTTGTAGGTATGCAGTTTAAAAAGAACATTCAAGTAGCTGTCTTTTCCACTTCCTCACCATAACCCCTCAAATCCCAGCACATATGGGCTTGATTAAATTACTGGCAACAGCTAATCGGGAGCTTTCCTTAAATGGATGCGGCCCAGCCTTTCACTCTAGACAGATCTTAGTGGAAAATATGCCTCAATTTTTTTTTTTTTTTTTTAATGCTCAGGCTAGGGCCTTAAGCTTCTCAAAGCCATGTAGCTTGGTGACATTACTGCCACTATGTATTGTTCATTTCAGTAGTTTTCTTTACACATTAAAGCTCCTCTCTTAAATCATTAAACTGGAAACATCACAGAGAAATGGGACTAAATCTGCAACACATTATTCTGCTGCTCTTAAATTCTTCATTTACGAGAAACTACAAAACTAAAAAAAATGCACTTGATTCTGCAACATCGTAATTTAAGCATGTGTTTGTTGATCAAAGTTTTTTTTTATCTATCTATCTATCTATCTATCTATCTATCTATCTATCTATCTATCTATCTATCTATCTATCTCAAGTGTTTTAAAAGGTTTCTGTTTTTAAACACACATAAGAACACTAAATCATTACAATAATTCAACTAATTTGTATAATATATTCTTTTGCCTATGTTAACTTACTAATCTTACACACACACACACACACACACACACACACACACACACACACACACCACAGCCACTACAGCCACTACAGCCACTACTACAGGGCAGGTAAGGCTCATGCCTGATTTTGTGACAATATCACAGGGAGAACACTACAATACATGACTAGGTTTTGCTTTTAATATGAACCCCATCTAGCAGAATAACAGCTATTTAAACACATAAAAAACACCTAACATCTTTGATATTGCACTAACATGTCCAAATGTCCTGGATGCACAGCCATTTTCCAGGCTAAAACATAACCACTACCTCAGCAGGTTCCACTCTGGCAATCACAGATAGCGTCATGGGATCAAAAAAATCAGACTGAGCTCTTTAAATACCAAGTTTATGTAGCTATTGCTTTTTTAGAGCTCCAGGAATATAAAGCAATTATATTTAGATTTTTTTATCTGGAGATTTTTACATCTTGCTAGACTGTAGATTAAAGATAAGGACTGTTACTAAGAGGGCAAACAAATTTTAAGAAATTTTCAAACTGATGGAAATAATTGACAGTTACAAAACTTAATCTGATATTTTTAAGAACTGAGGTTTCATTTCAAGACTATTTGAAGTTCGGTGTCACGGGAGGAATTTATGTCAAATTCCTAAGGATACAAATGCCAGGTTTAGTAAAAATATATATAGAGAAATATAGATATATAGATATATATTAATAAAATATATATAGAAAGCTTTACAAAGAGGGATGTAGCATATAGCTCATAATTGCACAAACAATATTAATGACAAAACCTCACAAACAGTAATTAACTCAAGAAGTTCTTATATAGTCCATGGTGACTAAGTGTGAAACAGGTATACACTGGAGGTCGGGGAAGCCAAAAGCAGCTGGGTGATGCTGCAAGGTGAATGTAAACCAAACTTCATTCAGATTGTTCTTGTATTGGGAAAGAGTGCAGTACACTAATATAAAACCATATCCACAATGTATTCATTAAAGTACAATTATGGATTTGGTTTTGCATCTAAAAACCATCAACCATTTTATGGCCAAGCAGTCTAACGTGCTGTGTTCAGGTTGTAGTCTCCCCTGAAGGTGTGGGTTCAAATCCCACTTTTGACCATTCTTTTGGGCAGTGCTGGCTCAACAGTTAAGGCTCTGGGTTACTGAACAGAAGGTTGGGGATTCAAGCCCCAGCACCTCCAAGCTGCTTGAGCAAGGCCCAAGGCCCTTGACCCTCTCTGGGTGCTGCATCATGGCTGACCCTGTGCTCTGACCCCAGCTTCCAAACAAGCTGGGATATGCGAAGAAAATAATTTCACTTTGCTGTAATGTATATGTGGAAAAATAAAGGCTGCTTCTTGTAACTTTAAAAAACTGATACTTTAAATGGTTAATTTATGAACTTCAGTAAAAGAGTACAAATAGTTTCACCCTGTACCATTTAGAAGCTGTGGCTCAGATTGTTAACTTTTATGATGCTACTAATAGTTGCTTGGTAACTTAATGGAAATGAAGTCAGGGATTGTTTGTAAAAATAGGTCCCCTGAGAATATGGTACTACTCAGTAATTGGCTCAAATTTCTGTTGAATAAATGTCCTGTAGTTCTGATGTTGAACAGGTCTAATCAAACTTGACCAAGCAATAGCTAATCAGCTCTCCTAAATCTGATTCTTTTAGGAACAGTTGTAAGCTTCTGGCAATAGCTCATTGTGAATGTGCTTGTCTCCACCATGACATGTTACTGCCAAGAGCTATTGGTAAGTGGGGATACAGTCAGTATTACTATTATTGCCTATTATTATATATATACTATTATTATTATTACTATTATTATAGTAAGGTAATTACTATTATTACTTTTTTTTCTTCGTAACAACAATCATAACAATTAAGTGCAATGTATAAGTTCCTTTATGGTCAATAATAATAATAATAATAATAATAATAATAATAATAATAAGTAATCAATGCAAGTCAACACTAAACACTTTAGTCTCTCAATAGAAGTTGAGCCGTTTTTCATCTTCTTGGTTCTGTTTGAAAGCCTAATGGAAAAAAAGTGTCTTTTTTCCTCCATTGCTTCATCACTTGCTGTTTATCTTGCTTCTATATTTGGAGATAAGGCTTTACGACATGAGTATAACACTTTTATTAATAGCTCATTTTAGAAACATTTGTAGGTCTCACCACAAGACCATTCCAGAACACTGTCATTCATAGATGCCTATTTAAAGTTTATAAGGGCTACAAAATTAACCAATTACCAAAAGTGCTTGAACAGTCAGCACTTTATCTGGAAATGTTTTATATCTAATGCTTTTGGTATGCCTTTGCATCTGGTAGGCCTATACGTCATTCATGAATATATATTGTCAGATTTTCTTTTAAAAGCTATGATGAATTCAATGGAGTTACAGTGATTAAATGAATGTGTGAACAGCATCCAATTTTTAATAAGATTCCAGTATTTAAACTTTGCAGCCTAGTCATTAACATACCCTGCCAGTCTGTGTTTTGTCCTGTTTCAGCCCTACCACATGTAATTAAAGAAAGAAAGGGTGGTGGGGAGGTAAGGACTGGGGAACTTGGACACTCGACAGATTGGTTCAGTAATAATACTAAAACCTGCTCCTGAGCCTTGAACTGTCTTGTTGTGTGCAGTGGTACTATCTCCTTCCTATCGGTAACCAGTATGAAGTTATAGCTATAGGAAGTCCTGTAGTTGGGATACTTGTGAATGAGGATGTGGTGTTTCATGATATTAGACACATACCTGTAGAACATATACACTATATAGCAAAAAGTATGTGGATACCTGATCATCACACCCATGTGTGGGTCTTCCCTGAATTCCCTGAAAGCTAGATGAACAGAATTGTGATAGAATGTGTTTATATGCTGTATAATTACAATTTCCCTTCACTGGAACTAAGAGGCCTAAACACGTTCCAGCATGACANTGTTCCAAAATCTAGTGGAAAGCCTTCCCAGAAGAGTGGAGGGTGTTATAGCAGCAAAGGGTGGACCAAATCCATATGAATGGCCATGGATTTAAAAAGTTTAGTATTAATTAGTAATATTTTTTTACATTGTATTATAAAAAAAACTGGATGGCATTTCAATCTATTGCTTGTATTTTTTATGATCTGATGGTCTGAGGTTATGATGTTACTCTATCCTGGAATGAGTAATCCTTACTGTAAAGACTTGCTTGTTTTTCCATATCAAATTGAAGAGCTGATGTCTGGTAGGGGGCTGTGTTGTCTTGTGTCCCAAACAGCAAACTGTGGATAAAGGAGTCATTTCCTGGAACTCTGCAAAACTCGTAATGTTAAAAGCACCTGCATGTCTCTCTGATGTACTATTGTGCAAGATTAACATCATTGATTATTTTTAGTTTCCAGTGAATGGCTTAACTTGGAGTGCTTAAGAAAAAGAATTATAACAGTATTTGCCAATTGTTACGCCTGAGATGTTCTCAGGAAGGGCTTCTTTCTTGCAAGGCTTCCTAACAGCTTATTGCTATGAAAGAGGCCTTTTTGTTTTTCCCTCCTTCACCATTCTCCACACTGTGTGGCAGGACAGGGTGCGCATGGGTCCAATTTCCTGTTGTATGATCTCTGTATGATGACATGATGTCTTATGATTTGTGGAATATGGCAGTACAAAGTGTGTGTGTGTGTGTGTGTGTGTGTGTGTGTGTGTGTGTGTGTGTGTGTGTGTGTGTGTGTGTGTGTGTGTGCGCTTCTATATTATGTTCTCTATTATGTCTTTATTATGTCTTATTAAGCTCTATTTTCTGCCTTTTATCAAACCATATACTGGATATTATTTTTTTTAAATGTTTGAGTAGTGTTTCCAGATCAAGAAACACTGGGAGGCAGCACAACACTTTTCTGAACTGCTGTTAAGTTATAAGCCTAAGTAAGCTTGCTGGTCCAAAAACCAGGATAGCCTGTGACCAGACGGTCTGCTGCTGACTAACTGGATGACATCTTAGGAATAAATGCAGATGAAGGGGGGGGGGGGGGGGGGTAGAGGGGGGGTACTCCACTGATAATATTTAATCCAAGTTGCTGTGATGAGATCTAAACATCTCTATTTGTGGTAAAGAGCCACCAGATAGTTTGTCTTTTCCTAAGTCACAGATGCGTCCTGTCCTTTAGTTAACACACAGGAGGCAAATTTAGTTCACTGGAAATAAGATTGAACACCTGTAAGATATTAAAATGTAAAATATAAATTTAAAATATATTATTAAAATTTTATCTTTGATGGAACATACTAAATAAAAATACATGAATAAAAAATTAACAACCAGCAATATTGTGTACAATAATGCGTACTTTATGGATTTCTTTTTACATGAAGAGTTTTTGCACTGACATCACGTTGAACTCCAAAACCCCCCAGACATGAATAAAACAAGAAGAGCTCTGTGGGTGAACTGCTTTTTGCAGATTCACACTGGCCTTGTTTAAACTCAGAATAATAGTTCTGAGTAGTCAGGCCATTAAAGGGATTTAGATCAGAAGAGAAATAGGATAAGGGTGGGTGATTGACAGCTCAGGAAAATCTGTGTTCCATCATCATTATTCTATATGCTATACAATGTCATAGCAAATTAACCATTCAACATTGTATTTCTGACAAGATGTTTAGTATAAATTGAGGCTAAACAGGAAAAAACATGATGATATTTGACAAACATGACAACAGTGGGCTGATGTTAGGATCTGACATGTAGAAATTGAAAATTTGGATCTTTTTATAAATACTCTTTGAGACTTCAGGGAGTTCACTACATACCATTTTTCTCAGCACAACTCCATAAATGATGAAAATCAGAAATTGCTGAGGTGGCTGGAACTGCTGTGGGGAGATTTGCCTGGAAGACGACCTTTCAGTGGCACTCCCACAGACAAACCACCAGTGGGAGACCAAGAGGAATCAGGGAGAAAAAGTGCTTCCTGACTGTTTTTTGAATAGTTTCCATGGCCATAATGTGGATTTCCCATTACATTCCAAATGATCTACCATCAATATCATGGTTCAGCCAGTTTAAATGAGAAGCCCCATTTGTGACCTAGTCAACAGAGATGTAACATTGTTTTAATTATGTTACAATACAACACATAGGAACTTATTTTATAGTTAGAACATATGTAAAAAGAATTAGAATGACATTTAAGACCTGTTTCTTTGTATCCAAGACCATTAGAGTGTACAGAAGTCTTTATTCCTGTTCGCAAGCCTTTTCATCTATTAGGACTCTTCATACAAACTGCTACAAAGGACATATTCACTGCTATTCACTGTGGCTGACTGGTCTTTTAAATCAGAAATCAAAGCTTGTCACATGAAAGTAGGTTAGACAAGGGATGTTTGTTACCCTTTTTATCCGAGGTGGGGGGGTGATGGGGGGGGGTAAAAGCTTGAAACAAATACAGCATCTACGGCCAGTCACTGCACAATGTGTTTTTCTAATAAAGGTTGCAGAACATTGACTCAGGGGGCTTAAAGAAGGTATAAATTCTGCTGCAGCCAAATCTGTGGACACATTCTCATCCTAGAGAAAAATTCTCCACAGGGTAATCCCCATGCCTTATAAAGTCTACACTTATCAGACAGTAGAATCAAACATTACCAAATTCTTCAAGCACAGGGAAAATTAAGTTCATTTCCTACTGTTGACATTTGAGTAGGGGGGGGAAAGACACATTGTTGATAAAAAATCGCTGGAACTAGAGTCAAATAATGGTTTATAACTTCAAGTTTAGCAATTTATAGGACTTTTTCAACTGATGGTATATCTGATGTCAAAAAGAAAGGCATTAATATGTATGGTGGTCCGGGAAAACCTGGCTGAATTTTGGAAAAAACAGCCAATATTGGCAAAAATTTTGTTTTGACAAAAAAATCAGTTAATAAGATACTTTGACATACTTTTTACTTCAAGAAAGCAAAAATACATTATTCCAAAATGACAGCAAAATGTTTTTTATTACTTTCTAAGCTTGCCTTGGTTGACTGCTTGCAAAGAGTATGATATGTAAGGAGCCAGTTTAACAACTGCAACACTTAAAGCAGTCAGTCTGCCTCAAGTTTGGAAAAGCATCACATGGTCTTTTTCAACTGTTCAGTTTTACTGAAACTGTGGCCACTGTAGCCTCAGGTTCCTGTTCTTGGCTGACAGGAGTGGAATCCCAGTGTGGTCTTCTGCTGTTGTAGCCCATTTGCCTCAAGGTTTGATGTGTTGTCGACTATTCAGAGATGCTTTTCTGCTCACCACAATTGTAAAAAGTGTTTTTTTTTTGAGTTATCATAGTTATCTGTCTGCACAATATACCAGTCTGCCTATTATACCAGTCTGCCTATTTTGACCTGTCATCAACAAGGATTTCCATCTGCAAAACTGCCACTGACTTGATGTTTTTTGCACCATTCTGTGTAAACCCTGAGACTGTTGCATGTGAAAATACCAGGAGATCAGCAGTTTGTGAAATACTCAAACCAGCTCATCTGCCACCAATAACCATGCCACGGTCAAAGTCACAGAGAACACATTTCTACTCAATCTGTGAACTTATCAGTCAAGACTGTGAACATTAATTCAAGCTCTTTACCTGTATCTGCATGTTTTTGCACTGTAATGCTGCCACTTGATTGGCTGATTGGTTGAGAAGTGTATATTTCTATGTCGTGAAGTGAATCTACATTATCCCTTTCTTATCTTCATCCTTTTGGCCCCCAATTTCTTTCATAAAGGAATCCATTTTATTTTTATCATGCACATTTACCTGAAATTGAAATCAACAGAGGCTGACAGCAAGTTGTTAACAGCTTCTTTTCAGTCTTTCAAAATGAAAAAAATGTATTGGTGTATGACTCTGATTGGTGTACGTCTTTGTGCTATGTGAGGCCCCAATCTACCCCTTGGAAGCTTGCTTTGTCTTAATGACAAACAGACAGTTCATCCGACTCTTCATACCAAAAAGGCGTTTAGGAATATTTCACTAAGTTTGAGTTTTTAATCTACAAGAATGTGTTGTATTATGTGCTTTAAAGTTATAAGCATTACAGTTACAGTCACTTTGATTGGTCAGTGACTCTTTTCTATTCTAATATTATCCTCTCAGTGTCATGCAACACAGTACTGCTGATAAAAATCCAAACCATCAGCTGGCATGCCAACACTCACATACTGCTTCTTTTCCATGATTCACACATGATGCCATGATTTAGACCAGAAGAATTTTCCACATGGTGCTGGGTTGGTCAGAAGCTTTCTATTTGAGCTCATCTGAGGTAAAAGCATCACATCAACAAGCCTTCTGAGCTAAACACACACACTTTGTTCGACACATCTATCTAATACCAAATAATTTGGCAACTCACTACCAATCAAATAATAATAATAATAATAATAATAATAATAATAATAATAATAATAATTCCCATCATTGATTACAGCTTGTAGAAGCCACCACTAGGACAGGTTTGATGCTGAAATGTCTCAGAAAGTGCTGAAATAGCACAGCAAAAGAGCTACATATCATTCAAAGTAGACAGTTTGGAACAAAGTTACTTTGTGAAGTCTGAACTTTACGGGCTGGTAAAATGTTGGAAAATAGCTCATATTAAACAGTCATCACTGATTGAGAGCACATGTTTTTGAAGGAACTTTGATAAAGACCCAGACCTTTTTCACATACTTTTTTCGTTATTTTATTTATTTTGTTACCAAATTCAGTGCGAGACTCTGAAGATAGAATTGTAACACTAATTCTTTTGTTTTTGCTATACACTGAGATACACAAGATCACAAGATGAATATGAGAAGATAGATCAGAAATTTCTGATATTTACATCTAGCTGGGTTAAACAACTTAGAACATGGTAACTTTTGTTTGAACCCACTCATTTTCAAGTGATCAAAAATATTGGAACATATTGACTAACAGAAAAGAGGGAAACTCGATCAGAGCCAATACACCCATTTGGAATGTCCTGAAAAAGAAAGAAACCACTGGTATACTAACAAACAGACAACAAACAGCCAAGGGAAATAACAACAGTTCACGACAGAAACCTTGTGAAAGCTGTAAAGAAAAACCCCAAAACCACAGTCAGTGACATCACCAACATCCTCCACAGGGCAGAGGTGAAGGTATCACAATCCACTGTTCGAAGAAGACTTCAAGAGCATAAATATAGAGGCCCTACTACAAGATGCAAACTTCTCAGCAGCAGTAAGAATCAGAAGGCCAGATTGGCCACAAAAGTTCTGGAACCAAGATTAACTTCTACCAAAGTGATGGAAAGGCCAAAGTTTGGAGAACGAAAGGATCTGCTCATGATCAGATCATTACTAGAACCAGAAGATATGACCTCATCGCCCCTATCTTATCCACACTGCA
>CM074949.1:15097226-15107277 GCA_037577455.1 Pangasius macronema
ATACCTGATATCAACTCCAGACCTTTTATCTGCTTCATTTGTCTTGAAGTAACGAGGGAATGGACCGCAGCTGGTCAATGAACTTCGTCAGTCAATTATCCAAATACCTTTGAGCCCCTGAAAATGGAGGTACTTTGCTTAAAATGGCTGTAATTCCTAAATGGTAAATGGCATATTTTTGTGGAACCTCTTAAAATAAAGATGAAAGTCTACACTTCTTGATTGTTTTATTTCAAATCCATTGTGGTGGTGTATAAAGGCAAAATCACAAAAACTCTGTCAGTGTGCAATTTCATGTGTTTTTCTGCTAAGCAGGTTTCATTTTGGTAGTGTTTGGATCAGAAGGATGATTTTAGACCTCCATCTGTACTGTACTTAATGGGTTTTGCTTCGAGGACAGAGTGCATTTTCTGGATTGCCTGTGGAGAACTGGTAAATGTCTGTTTCCAGCTAAAAATTGGACCCATTAGAGACATCCGGCATAGGTTAGGCTGCACTTACCATGTCCCTTTCAGCAAATAAATGAGAGCTATGAAATATCCATCTCCCAGACTACAACACCCACCATCACTCACGCTGTCCTTTGGTGTGATTCATAATTCTGCTTGAGTCGCTGAGCGTGCACCATTTACCTTCTCCACTTCAACCTATGTCCTAAGTAAATGCGGCTGTAGTGCAGGGTCACGTACCACCGCACATATACATCATACACATCCAAGAACATAGCTTCAAAATGTACTGCATCTTCAGCAGTAGAAAAATGCATCTCTGGTTTATCTGGAATTGCATTTTGTGTGTTTTCACGTCAGTCACATTGGTTTGAGATGCTAGGCCTGTCACTTGCTCCCAGGGGTTTGATAAGTATTATACTGACTCAGGTCATGTGGAGCTAATTCCTGTGCCCACCTCTTTTACCCTTCTCACTTAACACTTTGTATGCTCTGCTAACCATTACCTTAGTGACAGGACAGCCCTGAGTCCCTAGACACCAGGCTCACTTTTATTATGTACCTTTCAATTGCCATTTAGGAACATTAGTATGGGAGAAAGGTTTGTATAGCATGGGATGGGATGAGTGATGAGTGTAGATTGTAAGTAGATGCAAGACTGCTCAAGAGACACTACACATTAAAGAAGAGGTAATCCTCTTTAAATCCAATAATGTTGAAAGGATTGCTGAGCTCTTAATGTGAAGGAAAAGTTCCCTGTGTCCAGTCTGTATTTCCCTCTGGGTTCCTGCTCTTCTCTCTTGGGTGATGAGCTTTATTTAGCTTCTGTAGTCTGCCATGATCACCTGAGATACTACTGTGAGTCTTTTGCATTAGAAGCGATGAATGGACGCAAGATTTCATTCTCCTTGTGAGTATATATTACTTGTAAACAGTCCTTGTCCAATATAACAGTGAAAGCTCCTGTATCTACCTGTTATATTCTGCTCTGGATATTACAACCTCTGTATGAGAGAACCTATGTTCTGTGAATAATGACGTGACTGCAACTTAGACTGGAGCTGAGATGAGATTCTGAGTATTTGTTGTGTTCAGGAGATCACTGTATGGGCTGTATCCCTACAAGTCCAGCATGATCAAGCTGGAGGGGCTGGAGCACCCCTCTGACAACTGGGATATTGTGGAGACCATCGGGGAGGGAACCTACGGCAAAGTCTACAAAGTCACCAACAAGAAGGATGGAAGTCAAGCAGCTGTGAAAGTTCTGGATCCTATTAATGTAAGTCATTAATAGACTGAATTAGGTGCTGAAGAAAGTGTATCGCAGTATTTAGGTTTGATGACGTAATGGCTGTAAAACAGTAGCACTGATTTCAGTGATTTATTGTTGTTCAGTGAGTCGAAGTCTACAGATATAAATTACTTAATTTAAGAATGGAGCCATGTGTTATAAAAACACTGATGATACTTTCAGAAAAGCATCTTGTATAATGAATTGCAATATTCATATTTCTAAATGAAACTCTCCCTGTTGCTGTGTAGATGGCTATTCTTTTTTTTTTTAGAGTCTTAAACTAGAACCGCCACAGGGTAAATTTTACCCATGGCTGTTTTTCAAATGTACATAACAGATTTTCAATAAAACATTCAAGTCTCCCAGTCACTGACTTTTACTAAAATTGTGTAATTAACAGTACCCTGGTGTTAAAAATAGTTTAGATAAAACCAGATCAAAAAACGGGGCATTTATACCTATAAGCGCCAGCGGGTCAAATTTACCCGCTATGTTAATACCTGTATTCACGCGCCATTATTTTCAGCCCGCTTGTGTTTTGAAATTGTCCGTTGCTTGGCAACGCCTTTCACTCACTGATTTAGCGGTTATCAGTTTCATTTCAAGTCACAATGAGTAAAAGAAGGCGATTTATGGATGCCGAAGAGGCATTAGCAGCACTAACTGCAATGAGTGATGGAGATTCTGATGGTGAGGAGATAAGTGTCTGACTGAGTCTATTCTTCAGGACAGGATTACTAAAATAGTTACAGAGGGTGAGCACCAATAAACTTTCGATGTAAAATAATTTTCTTTAGTCAGTCATCTACCACAGTTAGTTATTTTTATTGCGGAGAGTGCCTTGTTGATGTGAATGACTAGAGTTCGTTCTTCTCTTTTTTTTCTCATCACATAGCAGATTGGAAAGTCATTTATTTTCTGCAAAAAAACAAATAAAAATTTGTTGAATGTTCTTTTATTCAAATTATAAACGATAGAAATAAACAAATGAATAATTAATTAGCCTAGGTGAAGCTGTGCGCTTGAATTTGTCATCGCATCATACATGCTATGCAGTGTGGTAAATTATTATTGCTCATTATTGTCTATAGACTATTTCATTCATTTAAGTAACATTATATTATAATATTAAACCACCCAAATATGTATTTACTTCCTTCTAACTGTCATTGTCAGTGCAGAGTTCTTTAGCTTATACTGACCGTTATGAAAAGCGATGAGTGTACCCTGCATAAAGAAAGCCTTGAACATAAAACAACAGGACAAAAATATAGTTGATGACTAGAATTAATCATTTCATGACTCTAGACACTTCTCCGTGGACACAGTGGCATAATACAGTGATATAATATGTTCTTTAGCCATATCAAAACAGTTGTCATGCGTGTGGGTAAAATTTACCCGCTGGCGGTTTTAGGTATACAGCGACCCCTGGCGGTTCTAGTGTTAAGACTTACTTCATGCATGAGCCGGAGAGGACATGAACCAGGATATACTCCAATTAATGCTTTATTAACATTGATTTAGTTTTAAATTATCATTTATTATGCTCTGTTAACTGCTGTTCAGTGACCGCTATAAGATCAGTTCTGACTCTCAAGGACTTACGACCTTTACAGTCACTGGCCAAGTTTAATAAGAAATAGCAAACGCAATAAAATTAAATAAATAAATAAAAAGATTGCTTTGCTTTTGCTCAGAATGTTATGGCTTATCTCAGAATTAGAGTCAGCAGTAATCAGGTGATTTTTTTTTTTTCCCCTTACAGTTCTCACTACCTTTATTCTGGCATAATCTGTCTGTCAGTCTCTCTGTCTCTCTCTCACTGTCTTTATGATGAGTCATTTAGCAAGTGTGTGTCAATGTGTGTAAACTCTGTAGAGCAGTGCACTGGGGATGAAGCCATGAAGCCAGAGCTGCTACACACTGCTCTCACTGATTACTCTTCTATCTGAGACTGACTTTGCTCGCTTTCCATACTTACATTAGACATTCATTCACAATGATTGTTATTCAACTTTGTGATTTGTATTAACCCACATGGACTTAAAACTAAACAAAACAGAATTAATGGGTTTTATCGATAAGTTGTCCGATTTTTTTTTCCAAAATACAAGTGTTAGCAGATATGTTTTTGTCATCTCTCTTCAGGACGTTGATGAGGAGATTGAGGCAGAGTACAACATCCTGCGCTCCCTTTCCAACCATCCTAATGTGGTAAAGTTTCTTGGCATGTTCTACAAAGCTGACGAGTTCACTGGAGGACAGCTGTGGTTGGTGCTAGAGGTTGGACATCTTTTTTTTTTTTCCTACTTGAGGTCAATTGTGTTCAAATAACCACAAAAAAACATGTATCAATCATTTGGAAAAGTGGTTCCATCCAGGGTTTTTGGTTTGTCCATCTGGGGGAACTTTTAGTTAGGGCCCTGCAATAGAAAGTTTCCATTTCAGAAAGGGATTCGAGTAGAACCTCTTTAAAAATTTAGAATTGTTAATCATCCACTGAACCCCTGAGGATCTTTTACATGTTCTTGCAGCAAGCACTTGAACAAAAATATTCAAAAATTTAGTTCTGCAAACTTTTCTCCATGTTTCTTAAAAGTTTCTTTAGAAGACTGTTATAAATTGTACAATACTGTCTCTAAATTGTGTTGGTTAGAAGAATTTAGTCTTTTAGCCGATGTCCCAGGAGATATAATAGTAATAGATAATTGTAAAACATATCTCCTGAAGTGCAGTGTGTGTTTGCTGCTTTTCTGCTGCTTATAAATAATGAAGCAGAAATGAAGGGAGTCTTAGTGTTTTATTCTCTCTCAGCTGTGCAATGGGGGTTCAGTAACGGAGCTGATAAAGGGTTTGCTGATGAGGGGGAAACGTCTGGAGGAGCCTGTCATCTCTTACATCCTCTGTGGCGCTCTGCTGGTAAGACAGAAACACACACACACACAGACACACACACTCACTCTCTCTCTCTCTCTCTCTCTCTCTCTCTCTCTCTCTCTCTCTCTCTCTTATTCACTGCGAAGTTAATCTGCTAACAGCACAAGGCAGGGGTAGGTGAGGTGGCTGGCTCGGCAGTCCGCCATGAGAGTAGAAGGGGGGCAGAGACAGCTGTAGAAACAGCAAAGGGAGCAGGAGCAATATGAATTAAGCTACCAATGCCTGTGCAAGTGGCTCGCAAAGCCTTCTGATGATTCAGATGATTTCCAACATTAAACTTGGTGTCCTAGCTCAAATTTTCTAATGTGTATAAAACCATCTTTAAGTAAGATTTTAATTAAGAGTTGGATCATCTTTCCTTTCGAAATAACAAAAAATGATTTGGGTCCCAGTCCCAAGACCTCCATTTATTATTTATGATTTGAACTAATCCGGCATCAGGACTCTACAAGCATGTGAAAGGGTTTCATATGCCTGTGTTCATAAACATGAGTTACACTATATGGCCAAATGTTTGTGGAGATCTGACCACCACACCCCTATGTACACTCTGTTGCCACATGGAAGGAAGCACACATTTGGATGTTGAGGGCCAAACATGTCCCAGCATGACAGTGTTCCTGTGCACAAAGAGAGCTCCATGAAGACATGGTTTGCCAAGGCTGGTGTGGAAGAACTCAAGTCACCTGCACAGATCCCTGACCTCAACACCCACTGAACACCTTTGGGATTAAAATGAATGCTGACAGTACGTCAGGCCCTCTCGCCAGACATCAGTGCCTGACCTCACTAATGCACTTGTGGCTGAATGGGCAAATCCACACAGCCATGCTCCAAAACCTAGTGGAAAGCCTTTGCAGAAGAGTGGTGCTTATTATAACAGCAAAGGGGGAACTAAATCTGGAATGGGATGTTCAAAAAACACATATGGCTGTGATGGTCAGGTGTCCACAAACTTTTGGCCATATAGTGTATATTGACAATAATTTAGATGACTGTAAGATACATTTTTTTTTACCTAATACCGTAGCGACTATTGGAGGGTGAGTGCTAAACCCACTTAATTTAGCCATTCATACTTATTTAGCTTCTCTCCAAATAAACCTCATTAGTACAATTTGGATAAACTTTGATTACACAATGCCACAAAAATGAATAAAATGCCCTGTGTTGCATAGACACATTACACAATATGTGCTAATAACAGTTCGAATCAACTATCCATTGATCTTGTCTTAAGCCCTCCTCCAGTTCCTCCCAATTCTGCTTTTCCACATCAGGGCCTGCAACATCTGCACAACAACCGAATAATCCATCGAGATGTCAAGGGCAACAACATCCTGCTCACCACAGATGGAGGAGTCAAGCTGGTGGATTTTGGTAATGGCTGTTTGTGATTCGCTCTGTACCGGAAGCCTGCGGCGTTGTGTTGCTTTTCACCTAGACATGCTCGCAGAACGTTTGTACGAGGCTGCATACTGTAGGTCTAGAGAGTCCTCCGCTGTAACATACGTGGGGCTATATTTAGCAGCATAACCATAAGCAATGGCAGACAGGAAATTCTCTGCTGTCTAAATACAGCTTTAGTGAGAGGGTTTTGGCGGGTGTTCACTGTTGTGGTACTTTTGTCTTCCTATGTGTTGCATATGTGCAGTGCCAACCCAGACGCAAGCTTAAGCTTTTATTGCTAATTTGATCAGGAGCATTCTGTCTCTGTGTATGTGTGTGTGTGTGTGTGAGAGAGAGAGAGAGAGAGACAGTGAGTGTGTGAGAGAGAGAGAGTGAGTCTGTGTGAGTACAGAGAGCGAGGGGGAAATTACTTTGGCTTGCCTGAGGCATGTTTGGGTCTGTGTGTGAGGTGGGAAATGGAGCCCTGCAGGGAGGCAAAGCTGCTCCTTTTTATTACAAACAACAGTGATAGTGATGATGATGATGATGATGATGATGATGATTCTTCACTGGGCCATGGTGTTGTGCCATGTCAAATTATGTACCCTTGCTTAATAGATGTTGATATCTATGTATCTGTCTGTATCCTTAATAGGAGTGTAAATCTCAGACTTTCACGTGATACAGTATGATTTCAATTCTTAAGGCAATGACTCCATATTTGATGCTACCACTGACTCTGCTACAATACGATTTAGAAGCATGTGATCAATATGTGACCAGCGTTGTTCAGGATTTGGGGTAGGCCTATTGTTAACTGGCGAATGATGATGATGATGTAGAGTACGACTACTTTAAGTTATGAGCAAATCATGTTTTCGAACTTGAATCATTTTTACACACCATTTGTCTGTTTTTAATAAGAAGAAATTGTGATCAGTGATAATTTATTTATGTTTGCCTTGATTCATTTCAGTCATTGTCAGATCATTGTCATAAATCATTAATTGTTTCATAACTATATTAGATTCCATGACTGGCTGCTAGACTGGTATACTGCTTGGGGAAGGCAGATTTGTTTGATGGTTTATATAAATGTTAAACGGGGGTGGGGGTAAATAGAGGTAGAAAGCTCATTGAAATATATTGCATGTTTTCCCTGTGGAATATGAATGTCATTTCCATAATGTGAGCTCTAAGATGGGCTCGGGACCGTTTCTGTTGCAGGTGTGTCGGCTCAGCTGTCGAGCGCACGCTTGCACAGGAACACGTCAGTCGGAACACCTTTCTGGATGGCTCCTGAGGTATCTCCTCCCATTCTCCCTTTCTCTCTCTCTTTCAGTCTTGTGCACTTATATACAGTACATAATGCAATTCTATTTTATTTTTTTTTTTGGGTGGGGGATAGTTTTTATTCCATTCTCCTAGCAATTATAGACACTGTGCAAACCTGTGGGTTAATGAAGTATTGTTTGAAGTAGTACAGTTTGCATTTGAGTGAAATTTATTGCCCTTTGTCACAGACTGTGTGCTTGTGTGTATGTGCATTCTCAAGTGTCTCTCTGCATGTGAGCACGGTGGGGGTCGTGTGAAGGTTAATAGCTGAGAGCCGGTTTGCCCCTTGCTTGTGCTATTCAGTAGTGAAGCGAGATGATTGGGCTAGAGGGGGTCTGGCCTCCAGGCCAATTAGAATTCAGTCTGCCGAAGCAAGTCTTCTGTTTCACAATTGGTCACAGTGTCGTATGAGGCTTTTATAGCCTAGATGAGAAAATACAGCAGTTTAATATGCCAACAGTAATGATGTCTAAAGATTTGATATATAATTCTCCACGAGAAACAAACAATAACAATGTGTTAAAGATTAAATTAGATCTTACAGTGACTCCCAAAGATAGACATTACGCAAATATAAATTGTACAATATCAGTATACTGTGTATACAACTACACTATTAGTATACTGTGTGTGGGACTGAAATGTTATTTTATTTCCTCCACAGGTGATTGCATGTGAGCAGCAGCTGGATTACTCGTATGATGCCCGCTGTGATGTGTGGTCTCTAGGCATCACTGCTATAGAGCTGGCTGAGGGAGAGCCACCACTGGCTGAGATGCATCCTGTAAAAGCTCTGTTTAAAATACCCAGGTGAGACAGCAGAGGGCACCATGCACCCACCCAAACAGAGAGAGGAGTCGAGAAAAGAGGAGATGGGTTGGGGAAACGGAGAGGGAGGGATAGTGTGATAGAGTGAAAGCTGTGTGAATAGAGAGCACTGTTCTTGTAAAAGACGATGGTGAAGGTAGAGGATCCTGTCCAAGCGCCACTGGTTAGGAAATATTCAGCCTTTTTTAACTTAAGGAATGTATTTTGAAGAAAATTGCTAAGATGGTTTAAAGGATATTTCATAATTGTTTATTTTTGTTTGTGAAGGATTCATTTTCAGTGTGTGATTAAATCTCACTGAAATCAAATGAATTTAGCTTGACATTTTTATGCTTTTTTTTCACCCAATCAGGAAATCTGTCTCTACACAATGTTCTGATTAATGATTATCTGAATGCTTTGGTGAAAGCGTTTGACCTTCTGTCACTGGTAAAATCACACCATTATCTCACACAATGCAGTGTGCCTGTGCTCTCTGATTGCAATTTGCATGTGTGATTAGCCTCTTCTTTTCTCATTGAGATGAGGCTGACACTCTGGCTCCCCGCACAATGTTATCTCTCCCTCAACAAGCCCACATGAGAGGAGCGCTCTCAGCTGCTGGTGTGATGCTAACCTTACACACACCTTTAGTCCGAACAACACCCAAACATGTGCACTGTCTATAGATACCATGATAACGCATGAAATCAGTGATGTCATGAGCTATCATCAGATGTCCTGGTAACCTGGTTAGCCTGAATAACACTAATCTCAATATGATGGAGTATAAAGTGCAACGATTATGAATGAAATTCATTGAATTCTTTGAAAAATAAAATCTGCCATGAGACATCGAGTTCCTTTTCCAGATGGTACAAAGTAAATTTGTAGCTGTTTGTTACCAAATTTGTAAAAAAAATATTAAGTTCTTGATTTCATTATCATGAATAGTGTTCTGGCCTTTATAACATTCTGAGTTTATGCGCTACCACCTCTGTCCGTCCTGCTCCCTCCTTATCCTCTTTCTCTTTCTTAATTTTTCCTGAAATGAAACCGATACTTGGATTGGACACATAAATCAGTGGAGTAGGGACCTTTAGCAAGGCCATGTCTGAATAAATAGGTGTGTGCGCGCGTGTGTGTGTGTGTGTGTGTCTGTGTGCATGCACTGAAGTGTGAAATGATTCTGTTAACATGTCATCTGTCGTGGTCACACACACACTCCCTTATTGGGCTGGCCTCGGACACTGACATTATGAGTGGGTGTGTGGAGACTTTAGTCTGTCAGTAGGAGGTGTTTCCCCTCATAATGAAGGACATCTGTGACTATGGTACACTGACTTTAAAATGACTTTAAAATGTCACTATGTAGATTTTTAATGCATTAGTTACTGACACTATTCACTGACATGACACAGTTACATGACACTATTCATCTCCCCTGTCCTGCTGTAAAATGAGATTCAGAGTCGTTTATAGTAAAATGACCAGCCCTTCTCTGGATTTTTATAGCACTCGGGTAAATCACTTTACTATTCTTACTAAGACACTGAGCTGTCAAGCTGTTTACTGTTTTTTTTTTTTTTAATTATAGATTCAGTCATAAGGTATGCACAGTTGTGCATTAATAGGTATCATGAGACATCAGAATTTCTCTACCTTTAAGATATTGAGCCAGTTTTAATCAGGAAGGTCACAGCAGATGCTTTTCAACTTTATATTATCCTACATGCTTTTATGCAATATTTTATTTATATCATCAGATCTCAATGGGGAAAAATATCATGCTGGATATCTATACTGATATGGACTGGGTAATGTGTTAGGAATGAAA
>CM074949.1:15107377-15118106 GCA_037577455.1 Pangasius macronema
ATGCTACCAGTAGTGACACTGACCCTAGCCAAATGCAAAACTAGTGAAAAACAGTCAGAAAAGATGAGTAGGAAAAATGTCAGTGGCCTCAACCTGTAAAACCATTCCTGTTTTGGGGGTTGTCTCATTGTTGCCCATCTAGTGAACCTGTTGCTAATTTCATTAACACCAAAGCAGCTGAAACTAACAACCCACTAATTAGGATGGCAATAGTAATGACTAATGTAAAGTTTAAAGTCATTATGAATATACAAAATGTCACAAAAGAATAAAGCTTAATATATCGCTAGCAAGCTGTTTTGTCATTAGACAGATTGAAGCAACCACATCATAGTTAGATACAGTGCTTCTGCACAACAGCCGGCAATCTATTTTTAGTTTGTGTCCTGCTCAAAGCTTTTCTCAGAAATAATCACTAAAGAGCCACCCAGCCCCTAGTTCAGAAAAATTGCAGCCCTTTTTATGTGGCAGATTACTATTGACAAAATGTCCACCAGCTCATGTGTCATTTGCAGCTCAGAACGGCGCTGGACTTTCTGTTTTGTTTGTGTGTCTGTGTGACTGTCTCTAACCCACTAGTGTATTTTTTTAATAATCATTTTCTAACAATAGATGATGAGCCTGATTATCTGTAAAAAGTACATTTGTAAATCTGGCAATACTGTTGTGTACATGACACAAAATGGTTTTGGAAGTAAAAGCATTCCTGGTTGCTGTATTGCACAAATTATTGTGTAAATGTCCCAGTCTCTTTGTACTATATGTAAGTTTTTATGCATGCATGAGCTTTGAGTTTGCAGACTGGTAGAGTGTGTTTGTGTGTGAGGTAGGTGGAAAGGCATCTTTATGATGGATGAGATGAATTTCCAGTGCAGGATGAGTATGAAGCAGTCTCTGTGCGCATGTTTAGGTCTGATTATTTATAAAAGAGCCATAAGCAAATTCAATGAAAATTCAAACCTGTAACACAAAACTAAATGGGCTTTTGTTGGGAAATTTCTCTTCTTTTCATTCCTATTGCTCGTGAACGTGTAATGGCTTTCCTGTTTGTTTTATCTATGTCAGTTACTGTACTGTCTCCACTGTGTGTGGGAATATTTGTGTGGCATCTGTTTTGTTTTTTTGTGTCTTCAGCTTGTCATCTTGAGTGTAACTGATGTTTTGAGCCCCGTTGCTGACGGCATCTGCGTTTGGCACCACAGTCTCTGACACGCATTTAGCAGCTCTGCACCTTGATTAGAACAAACCGCTCCTGTTTACACGCTGTCTCACAAACAGGCGGCGAGGGGAGAATCCTTGGTGGAATTTACACAGCACAATAAGGATGCTGAGCAGTGCCATCAGCCATGCTGGCTTCACTTTGTTATGTAGAAGCGGCTCGCCGTGGCAGAGCAACATCAAGGCGAGAGCACTGCTGCGGGCTCGCATTATAGTTTGCGTTGAAGGAGTCAGTTATTCTCCTTTGATCTGCTCTGCAGAGAGGACTGTCTGTCTGCATTTCTATCAAAGGACGGGGTGACTTAGAGCACCCGAGGATGACAGATTACTGGTAGAAAAAAAAAAGGAAAACGGTGCTTAACGGGGTTTTCGTTTATATATGCCTGACTGCTTTGTTCTCACGGATAGTTTATGATGAAAGAGAGAGAGGATGTGTCTTTAAGTAGCGTGTCCTCCCTTAAACCTGTACAGCACCCTGGATCTAGTCAAGACTTCAATCAGTGTTAAAGGAGAACGAGGTTTTGAATAACACGGATATATGGGAAATGTGGTGTTAGAAAATAAGGGATTTGATTCTGTCAGTTACGCATGTTGAAATAGTATCCGGAAATGTCAATCTTTCCAGTCCTAGAGGTCTCAGTAGTCTCAGGTACAGATTAAAGATGCATTGTAATTTTTTTGCTCTCAGTCCTCCAACAGTTCAGCTTCTTCCTGGTCCAGATTTCCTGAGAGTTACTTGTTTCAAGTGTCATGCTGAAGAACACATTGGCATTGAGTGACTCATTACCCAGTCATCATTGCTGGGGCTTGTACTGTCACTCTTCATGCTTCCAGTTCACATTCCTTTAGCGTCTGTATGCAACACCAGAGTCCAGCAGAGCCAGTACAGTACCTGGCTTGCCCCCGAGTGTTTGTCTGTTGATGGATGGAGCCATGCTCAGGTTGCTGACAGGAGAATTATTTGCTCTCATAACTCGGCCACACTGTGGCAGATGCTGTGTGACAGACACAGAGAGCCTCTGCTCATTTGTCATCTTCCACTGGAGCGCTTCAGGCCTGGCCCACACCCAAAGCCAGCCTCTCGTACTTAAGCACTTACTGCTCCGCTTCCAAAATCATTCTAATTATCTTTCTGCGGCACACTGCCACATTCCTGATTTACAGTGGTGCTTAAAAGTTTGTGAACCCTTTAGAATTTTCTATATATCTCCATAAATATGATCTAAAACATCATCAGATTTTCATACAAGTCCTAAACTAGATAAAGAGAAACCAATTAAACATATGAGACATAAATATTATGGTTGGTCATTTATTTATTGAGGAAAATGATCCAATATTACATATCTGTGGGTGGCAAAAGTATGTGAAGCTCTAGGATTAGCAGGTTTGAAGGTGAAATTAGAGTCAGATTTCACTCAATGCAATGAAAATCAGGTGTGAGTGAGCGAGTGCCCTGTTCTTCTATCAAAGTCTGTTCTTCACAACACATTTGTGGAAGTGTATCATGGCACAAACAAAGGAGATTTCTGAGGACCTCAGAAAAAGAGTTGTTGATGCTCATCAGGGTGGTAAAGGTTACAAAACCATCTCTAAAGAGTTTGGACTCCACCAATCCACAGTCAGACAGATTGTGTGCAAATGGAGGAAATTCAGGACCATTGTTACCCTCCCCAGGAGTGTTCGACCAACAAAGATCACTCCAAGAGCTGCAAAGTCACCATCCACCGTCAGGAGGACTCTGAACAACAATGGTGTGCATGGCTGGGTTGCAAGGAGAAAGCCCATGGCTCTCCAGAAGCAACAATGATGACTGTCTGCAGTTTGCTGAAGATCACATGGACAAGCCAGAAGGCTATTGGAAAAATGTGTTGTGGACAGATGAGACTAAAATAGAACCTGGTTTAAATGAGAAGCGTTATGTTTGGAGAAAGGAAAATGCTACACTCCAGCATATGAACCTTATCAGCTATTACAATACAGCACATCACAGAGTGTTAAACTCCTTATAGCAGTTTTTGAATTTATTAAGGACCAACACATCATGCTTTTAGAAGCTTTTAGTTAGAAATGTTGCAGTATGTCCACAAGACAATTTAGTTCCTATTATTACTCTCTCTCTCTCTCTCTCTCTCTCTCTCTCTCTCTCTCTCTGTCTGTCAAGAGAACACCCTGCATTTTATGTTATTGCGAACCTGTAATGGGCAAAGTCCTCAATCTTGAAGACTTCCCATGGCAAAAAAACTAAATGACTCTCACAAACTGCTGACACTGAACTCCTTTCATAAATGTTAAATAAACATCTCCTTACAGAAGCCCTCACCAAATCAACAATGAAATATTTTACTTAAAACTGTGTATTATTAGTCTTATATTATGTGGAGCATCTGCCATTCAAGCCCCTTTGAAAGAATATATATATAGAGAGATAGATGGATCGATTCAGTGAAGCCTGCTAAAGGTATAGTAGAATGTCATTTTGTACAGTACTGTAAAAATGAGGCCATTCTAAAGCATGATGGAATGTAATTTCTTTTTGGGAATTCTTAATCAGTATGTCACCTTGGGGCTATATTTTGTCTAGACTGTAGCCTCATGGCACCTTCACTGAATAATTTCTTATTCTTTTCCAGTTTCATTGAAGTTTACAGAACTCTTTGAGTATCGGCTGGACTGCTACTTATATATGTGTGTATGTGTGTGTATATATATATATAAATTTGGTGATATGGCTACACTATTATTTATCTGTGTGTGTGTGTGTGTGTGTGTGTGTGTGTGTGTGTGTGTGTTGTGTGCAGAAACCCATCTCCTACACTTCGCCATGCGGATCAGTGGTGCAGAAGCTTCAATCACTTCATTGCTCAGTGAGTAATCTCTGAGACCTTTCAGATATTTCTGTAGTCCCTTCATTGTGGCGCTTCTGAATGCTTGAGAGGATTTAAAGAACTACAGACTAAGTTAAAACAAGTTAGATTAGAAGAAGTCAAGGTCAATTTAAACAAAAAAAATTTAGGGGCGCTTTGCTTTCATTCTCTGTCAACATTCTCTGTCTTGGTGGCTATTGTTCTTTTTTTGAGAGTTTTTTTCTCAATTAATAAGGCAAAGATTACAAATGAACCCAAGTTATCACATATATACAATAATATATATGAGATTAATATCACATAGATATAATAATTATACATGGTGCACTTACATAGATTTCCACAGAATTTAAATACAGGATGTATTGCGTAACTTCTCATTCTAATTCTGCCAAATGCCTAAATGCAAATGTAAAATGAATCCCTACATGAGTTGGCAGCAAGGGGGGTTATATATTACTTTCTCCATTATTAATATCATTATTAAAATAAAGCCATGTTATAAATGTAAACCATTTTCATGGCAGAACAGTTTTACAGTTTTCACCATATATCATAGCAAGAAGAGTTATGAATATTAGTGTATGAGTAAGACATTCAGGGATAGCCTGCATCCACAGCACTCTCACCAGATATACCAGTTCATTCTACTCAGAGTTTGCAAATAAAGAGAAATAGTGAGTAGAACAGGAAGTCGAATAAGTGTTCGCTTATATTTTGGAAGTGATGCTTGTGCTCTGTGTGTGTGTGTGTGTGTAGGGGGGGGGGGGTATGTGTGGTTTCACAAAGAAATGTAAAAACTGAAATCATACCATTTATTTGAGTGGAAATCTGGTTTTAAAAAAAGGGCTTCTGCACACAGCAGGAGAACAAAATTGACTCATTAATTTGTATTTCTTATGAATTTGTCAGTGAGGCAGGTCCGACCTCCAGCCTTGATGAATTAAAAGCAAAGACTAATGTGCCATATTAATAATCTGCAGTGCAGTGAGTTATGCTTTTCACTTCTTTCTGGCAGTCTGGCAATTGACTGCTTTAATGGTTTAGGAGTGCAGGAGAATCATCAAACATCATTTTTCTTTTCAAACACACTGATTTTGAAAGGTTCTTCAGGTTCTCCTTAATTTACAATTATTTTTTTTTCAATTCCAAGGGGGAAAAAATGCTTACAGAGTTATGTGCAGACATTGTCTGTTGTGGTCTGTTGTCTTAAATGCAATTTTTCTTCAAACGAGGCTTTTTATAAAAAAATCTCTAAACCCATAAATTACAGAAAAATGGAGATCAGTCAATGTGTGCGTGCGTGTGTGTGCGTGCTCGCAGAGCTTTAGTTAGAGGAAGGCAGACAATGTTATCAGGTGGTGCAGAGTGTTTATTGGACACCTCCCTCTTCTAATTGTAGGAGTGTGTTGTTCCTGGCTAATAAATGCATCAGCAGTGTCAGTAATTGTGCCGTGGAACAGCTTCCTCTTTGGTATCAGCACGGCCCTGCTGTTAGAGCCACAGCACTAATGGTGGAGCTGTAACGTTTTAATGGCACATCTAGAAACGGTGGAAGTGACAGCCATGCAGGCTGAATTTCAGTGTAGATTAAGATAGTGTGATTTAGATGCCTGTGATTTGTCTTACTCAGTCCTGCACGCACTGTTACTGCGCTACTGTAGGCCAAAGATAGGATGGAATAGACATGCCGAATATGCTGCCTTCACCAAGGCGATACTGCTTAGAATATGTTTCCCTACATATTTATATATATGCTAGAGTCAATAACTTACCCCTCGCTTGTATTTATTATTGAGTAGCTATATTTATTAGCTTGTTTGGCTGTTCACTTGAAATGAAGCCTGAAAAAAATACAATTTTTAATAAAATTGCATTCTTTCAGTGGAAATTTCAGACATTAAAGAGTAAAAGACATCTGTACTGAGGGGATCTGCAGATTTATACTGTTCAAGGCATTCCAGGCTGCACAACATTGACGACAACTGCTCCATATGATAAACATTTTCATGGTTAGTGTGATAAATGGTTAGCACAGCTTGTTAGTGAACATGATGTAAGAACATTGTGGATGTTAAACAGCATTACACTGTCTCATTAGTGTGAGAAATGATCATCTATTGTACTTAGGGAGAGCTGTACATCGTACAGGAGGTAATCTGGTGCTGTGCATACAGATGAATGAATTGTAAACTGATTTGAATGGTTAGTAAGTCAGCAGTTCACCCCGCCGCCTGCTTTACGACAAGAGCAGGATTGGAGACAGAGGATAAGACTGTTTTCTCCTCACTGTTTCTATGAGAGATATAGTCTATGTCCCACTACCCTGCTCCAGTCTAGATCCGTCTCAGGCCACAGCAGGATGCACAGGTGCCTTAGTACATCTTTTCAAATGTTCATATTTAATTCAGGCTTCTGCGAACATGACAAGGATCATTTTATATTACTGTCTTAGATTAATCTCAACAATCAGTTACTTGATTTTTTTTCTCTTTGCTGTTCTCTTGTATTTCTTCCAGGTGTTTGATAAAAGATTTCGAGGCACGTCCTTCAGTCACCCATCTGCTGGAACACCCGTTTATTAAGCAGGCTCATGGCAAAGATGCTGCTCTCAGGAAACAGCTCTCAGCTCTCATACAGGACCAACAGAACGCCGGCGCCAAGACCAGGACCAGGACCAAGTATGTGTTCTCTTGCTCAGATATCAGCCAAGTGCTAGATAGTATACCTTGAAATACTACTCACATGTTCTTTTAGACCCTTTATGAGGAATGACCGGATTATTGAATGCTTTGGATTGTGACTATTAAGTTGCTATCAAACTCAAGTGACTTTTCCAAAGTTTGTCACATTGCGTGAATGTGTTGCTTTTCCCCCGTAGGGGTTTATCGACACTATTGCGCTATATGTCTTGTTCATCTCTGATCTTAATATTGAATGCTGAGCGTTCTTCAGATGCTGTTGTATTTTTTTTATAGCCAAAAGGGGGCAGAATGCTATATGATTCAGAGGCACTGACTGTATAATAAACCAGTCCAGTGTGTCTGAGAGAAGGGAATGTAAAGATATGGTCTAGATGTGAGAATATTTATCATCTCCGATGCTAATTTGCTTTAATCAGACTCACTGTTAGCACTGACTCTATTTTACAGCAGACTAGTTTCTACCTTTTAATCTTTCTTTCTATTAGACACCCACTGGAGATTTAATTAGTGGTGAGCTTAATATCAGCAACTATGGAGAGTACTACTTTGAAGAGTGCATTAGTATTTGTGTATTTTTGGGCTGTATATGATATGATCAAGGATAGTTATGTTACCTGTTTATTTTCGGAGGCTGATGTACTGCATGCTGTCTTCATTTAATCACTAAAGAAATATAAATATAGTCTCCTTTTGGAAGCGCTATAGGCTTGTTTTCTTTTGCTTCAGCTGGAAAGAGCCAGGCTGAGTAAGACTGACCCAGAGATACAGTAAACATGCCCGTTATTTCCTCTGTTGTGAGAACGGTGGCCACTTTTGCTTTTATCCTTCCATAGAGTGTCAGAGACAGATAGAATGACAGCCAGAGAAAGGACCTAATAAGATTATAGGCTTGTAAAAGAAAAGTCTTTGCTCTCCCATTATAGATACTGAAGTCAGAGAACAGATTAGGGAGGTTAAAAAAAAAAAAAAAAAGGTTGATGAGCACATGCACACAATGCTGCACACACTCTGACATGCTGGGCTTCACTCAGCGGTCACAGGCATGATGTACGCTAGACTCAGGGCACATTTTCTGCTGAGGAGAGGAATACACTGGAACAGGAGATGATGAGCTGGTCTTGAACAGTGAATCCGGGTATTGTCACCGGCGAATGAGCATTACACAGGACAGCAGATATATGCTTACTCTGTTTATTGCACTTTAGCAAAGTAAATAGATGTTTAAAAATCTATAAATGTGTGCATATACTGCATATCGGTTTTGAAATAATTGTATAAAGGTGTGGTTTGAAATTTTTAGAGCCCTCTGGTGCCTGTAAGATGAACTGCAAATGCAATGAAGACATTCAAATACCTCCACACCCTTTTTAAACACTTTCTGAGCTGCCTTTTATAGAACAGAGGCAGAACCTAGCGGCTCTGGTCCAGCTTGTGTGGAACGTAGTTCAGGGCCAGAAAAATGTAAACAGACACCTTATATGAAAACAAACTGGTCATATTAATTGCACAGCAATATTGCAGATCCCATTTTTCTTTAGGTGTCTAATGAAATGATATAAAATAATAGGTCTCAAAAGAGTTTTAAACGTTTTTATTATTTTTATTATAAACTGCACCTTATATTGTTAACTATGATGTCTGTAAATTTAATGAAATGCACCAATTCCATCTTATTCACTTGGATTGTTCTCTGGAGACATAAATGAACATGTAGTGTTGTTCACACTGCAAAAAATGATATCTTAGCTAGTGAAAATATCTTGAATATTCGAATGTATTTTTATTCCCTATTATGACATTACTCTAAACCAAATACAAGATATACATTATTTCTAGACTTTTTTTTATTACTAATTTCAATTTACATTTTCTTGAACTATTGGCAGATAATTTTGCTTCTTTTGCTTAAGACTGGCAAAATTATCTGCCATCTGAACAAGACTAATTTAAGCTTAAATTGTTTTTTAAACAAATCTAGAAGTAAGCATTAATACTTTAATATATGGTTTATTGACTATATTCAAAATATTTTCCTTGATTTGTTTTTTTGCAGTGCAATGTTTAGATCATGCAGTCCACCACACACATTTTCCATTCCTTTCTAAAGCATTTCTGCCTCTATCCTTCTCTCTTCCCTTCCTCTGATCACACTGAAGCATATCCTCACACTATGCTATCTGAGGGCCTTAGGGCTTTGTTCTGTTTTTGCGAATGGACCAGCTGGTTCTCTGCTAATCTCCTGCTGCATACAGGGGTAAACTGTGTAAAAAAAAAAAATTACAAAACCCATGTGGACTTGACCACTTGTTTCAAGATGACATTGGTTTTGTGCATCGATTGCATTTTGTAACTACAACCGAGTTATAATCCTATCTTTAAAGGCATGAACGGATCAATACACGCAAAACCCTGCTGATTGAGAGTTTTCCTGATGACGACCTGGTGAACCTGGAGGCTTTAGATGAGGTTTGTACCTGTACTTCTACTTAATATGCTGAACAGTAATTGACTGCTTAGTCCTGTTGAAGGTACACTCTGCTAAGTTCTTAGCACTTAAAAAACTGATCCCAAATCTAATGTTACTATAATATACTGTAATGCAGAGTGGGGAATGAAGGGATTGCTCGGGGGAAGCTGGCGAGATGGAAAATAGCAAAGAATTCATGTTTGTAGACTGTATCAGAGCTGCTCTTTACACAACTTTGAGTATGAGATCTGCATTTTGCCATCAGACAACACTGGAACATACTCCAGAATACATCAAAAGAGCTGTCTGTTTTTAATCATAAAAGTGGCAGATGAGCCTATGAACGTCCTGAGCTCTTAGATATTAACGGACACTCTCTGGAATGTTTCGGCCTGTGCTCGAGGTGTGTGAAGGAGGCACTGATACACTTTCTTTCAGCGTAAATGGAGAATGTTTTGAGTGTTTCGAAAAATTTGACGCATTTGGACAAAGACTGAAATTTTTGACCGAAAAAAGAACAATGAAGTGTTAAATCTAACACTTTACAAATAATGTTAATGGTAATGATAATTGCCCACTGATTTAATCCATGCTGCTTGTTTGCTTTGCTTTGCATATTCTCAAAGAACTGGGACATGGGCCTCATGGGGAAAAGTCGAATACATCTGCCGTGCTGCATGTTATGTCAGCTGAAATATGAAATTCTTGATTTGCTTTCCACAGGAAACTATAATCACACATCTTCAGAGGCGCTACGAAGAACTGCAGATATACACCTATGTTGGAGACATCCTCATCGCCCTGAACCCATTCCAGCCTCTGAAAATTTACTCACCACAGGTTCTGGCACAGCATGATAAACACAGAGATGACACATCAGTCTTTCATCTAGCTTAAATGTATTTTCTTATTGGCCAAAGTTAGCCCTTATAGTGTGTGTGTGTGTGTGTGTGTGTGTGTGTGTGTGTGTGTGTGGTTCTGTCTTTTCCTTTGTTTTACAGTTCTCTAAGCTTTATCATGGAGCAAAACGCTCAGATAATCCTCCTCATATATTTGCCACTGCTGATGCAGCTTACCAAGGGATGGTAACATTCTGCAAAGACCAGGTATCCATCCACCTGTAGGGTTTCATACCTGTCTACAATCAACTCCAGAATTATTGTCCCCTTTTATGAACAGTGAACAGAAATTAATATACGAATTCTCATGCAATGAGTGATTTTTAGCTTAAACATATGAGGATGCTGTATAGCCCATTTATATTAATAAAACTTTTTTAAATCTAAAATGTTTTACCTACAGTAGTGCAATTATCTGTTTAAAAATTAATGAAATGCCCTTACAGTTAATATTTAAGCAATTAATATTTGCCTTATAAGGCAGTGATTTGATATCTATGAAGTGAAGTGAAGTGAAGTGACTTTGTGGCCAAGTGTGGTGACCCATACTCGGAATTTGTGCTCTGCATTTAA
>CM074949.1:15118120-15136428 GCA_037577455.1 Pangasius macronema
CATTCACTCCCCCACCTACAATCCCTGCTGGACCCCAGACTCGAACCCACGACCTTCAGGTTCACCTTCAGGTTACATGTCCAACTCTCAGACCATTAGGCCACGACTGCCCTGGTACCTGTAATAAATCTGTTTGACACTGGCTTTGAAGGCATCACTATGTTGCCAGGTTACTGAAATATGCTAATGGTCACTAACCCTAAAGTCAGTGAGGTGAGAGGGAATAAAGTATATAGACAGGCGATATACAGATAATAGAGCAAATGTTCTGTCAGCCATTTCTTGCTAGACGATTTTAAAATCATTTCATTTATTGAGTGTTTATTTAAGTGTTTATTGAGCAAACAAGTGTCTCACGAAGGAGAGAGCAACAGATTTTCCTCAGGCAATGTTTCACAGGCTGTCTGTCACACAGGTGTATGGGATATGTAGGACAGCAAAAGATACACGTATGCGCCGTTCAAAAATGACTCGGATGACGGTGCTTCAGAAAGCAGCATTCTTTGATTTGGGCATGACTCAATGCCTTCCTGTCTCTGAATGCATCATAGGCAGCTTTATTATGTTTTGGAAACACTCTTAGTCAAAGCCTTCCCTTGAATGAACAATAGCCCTCAGCCCTAAGAGTCCTGTAATGCTGAACACAGATGTCAAAGGCTTTTTAATGAAGAACATTTCAGGATCCTTTATGGTCCTAATTTTATGCATGTGAACTGTCCTCTTCAATTCAGATCACAGGTTTTCAATACAGTTCATATCTGGAGTCTGAAATGGCCATTGAAAACACTATTTTTGTGCCCAACAACTATGTTTCTGTTGTGTTTTGTGTGGTTGGGGTCATTATCCTGCTGAAAGATCTATCTACAAACACATGTTTACCTCCTGGCAACCAGGATTTGGGCTAAAATATTTTTAAGCAAAATTTAATGCGATCAATTTTTACAAGAGTCCATGAACAACTAGCCACTTTGTAATGGGTTTTAATATGATTTAGGGGTGTCAGTACTTTTTTATTTTTTTTTTGAGAGAGGCAGATCTTACTTATCCTGTTATAAGTTCTTATAAAAATATTGTTCTGTTTGTTTAAGTGGAATTATTTTCCATTTTATTTTCTGTACAGCATTTTGGCTGTTCTCTTGAGGGATGCCAATAATTCTGGAGTTGACAAAGTACAAGATGTCTTGATGTCTTTGATATACAGTGACAAATCTTTAGTTAACTGAATAAGTTTGATGTGGAGTTTGCTGTGAGACAGGAAGATGAGCCTTTTTTCTCTCTCTCAGTGTATAATCATCAGTGGGGAAAGTGGAGCAGGCAAAACAGAGAGCGCTCATCTCATTGTCCAACATCTCACTTTTCTGGGAAAGGTAGAAGACACACTGGTGTTCTTTGTATACACTGTTTTTAACTTCTGATTCCAGGTTTCATTGTTTTTGCTGTTTTATAGTATGCATTGCACTATGCATTGTATATACATTCACCGTCCACTTTAATAGGAACATCTGTACACCTGCTCATTGACGCAGTTATCCAATCATTCAGTCATGAGGCAGGAGCACAATGCATAACACCATGCAGATACAGGTCAAGTGCTTCAGTTAATGTTCACATCAACGTTCAGCCTGCAGACCCTCCTCTCACAGGACGTTTTTCATTTTTTGCACCATTCTGCGTAAACTCTAGAGACTGTTGTGTGTGAAAATTCCAGGAGATCAGCAGTTTCTGAAATACTCAAACCAGCCCATCTGGCAGCAGCAAACCTGCCACAGTTAAAGTCACAGAGATCACACGTTCTCCCCATTCTGATGTTTGATGTGAACATTAACTGAAGCTCTTGACTTGCATCTGCATGATTCTATGCGTTGTGCTGCTGCCACATGATTAGCTGATTGGATAACTGCATAAATGAGCAGATGTACAGGTGTTCCTAATAAAGTGGACTGTGAGTGTACATTACCCACACGTCCTCCTGTGTGTGTTCACACTGATACCTACGTAACAAGGGAGACGTCCGATTATTGGCGTGTGAAGCCCTTTTCTAGGACGTCCACTTAGGAGACCACCAGGCATTTGGTAACGCATGCACGGCTATTAACGATAACTCCAGTCGCTTTGGGAAGTACCTGGAGATGAAGTTTACACCCACTGGTGCCGTCATGGGTGCTAAGATCTCCGAGTACCTGCTGGAGAAATCACGAGTCATCAAACAGGCCACGTGAGAGTCATACTAACCATCATGCTATTGCACAGAGCTAATTCTAACCCTAATGCTAGCATACAAAAGGTTTACTATTTCCCTACTAGTGGTCAACACTCACATTAAAGTGGTGCAAGGGTTGTTAGCGTATCATGTTCTGATTGTTTCTACCTTTTTATTTTTTGGCAGAGGGGAAAAAAACTTCCACATATTTTATTACATATATGCTGGTCTTTATCACCAAGACAGTCTGAAGAAGTACAGATTACCTGAGAAAACGGCTCCCAGGTTGGAGACTCTGAGCACATGTATTGTTTGTACACCATTTCCATATGTTCTTAAAAGCACAGATGATGTTGACTGTGATTTTTTCTTTTCAGGTACATTGACAGTGCAAATGGCAAAGTGATGCAGGACATTGTGTCCAGCAAACTATACAAGGACCAATTTGATGCCATTCAGGACTGCTTCCGTATAATAGGCTTTTCAGAAGAGGTGTGCTATGCTGATTTATTATCTCTTAGCAAGACCACCTAAATATATTAGGCAGAATGAACTGCTACAAGGCCATCCGGAAGTAAATAGTTCCCACGTATACACGTAAATATTCCGACGTTGCACTCACATTTAACAAGCACGTGTGAAAACAATGCAAATTGTGTGATTTATCAAAACAATGTTTGCTTAGATTTGTGCATATATTTACTCTCAGCTTTGACCTTGCATACATAAAGTACGTAGAAGAGAAAAAAACAAAACAAAAAACAAAATAAAGGCACAAGTGCAATGTGTTTGCACTTATTATTAATTTCCATAAATAGCTAACAGAGTTGATGTGTTAATGAATGCAGCATGATTTACAGTATGACTCTTTGTTGGAAGATATTGTGCATTGTGCCTTATGGCTTATGGGCCGATACCAGTTCCTGGGATCAGCTGGGACCTACGTTACATTGGAGTTCTGATTTTTGGCTCTTCGTACTTTTCAGAGAGAATTTAGGGATATAGTGTATATTTCAGACTCCTGAAGCAGTGCCTACATACCATACATGGCTAACTGTGGGTGTGTCTGTCTTTAAATGAGCAGTAGCATGCATGCTCCCAGTGGCTGCAAACTGCTGGTTTTTATTACATTTTAGTGCGTACACTGACTTGCGTACACACATTTGAAAATCCCAATTTTATTATCTGTATAAGATATGAAAATTTGTGCATGATAAAATTTTTTAAAACTTTTTCTGTGCTAACTTTTTCTAATACTCACCATATGAGCACATAAGACTAGTAATATGATCATGCTACACATTAAGGCCATTTAGCCTTTTTACGACGACATTAAAAATATTTTTATCGTTTATGTTTGCCTCAAATGTCCTATTCTACTTGCACAGGAGGTGAATTCTGTGTACAGAATCTTGGCTGCTATTTTAAATACTGGAAATATTGAGTTCACCTCCACCACCTCTCAGCACCAAACGGATAAGAGTGAGGTGCCTAACTCTGAGGCCTTAGAGAATGGTGAGAGCTTGAAAATATGTTAACGTGCAAAATATGCCTTCGAAATTAAGAAAATACACAGATCTTTTGAACCCATTTTCAGTATGGTGTTATAACTATTTAGGTTTATAGTACTGGTTATTCTTATATAGTACGGGTATTTAGTACATATCTATTTTATTGTATTATCATTATTGATGTGCTTTGTGGCTCTTTTCCTTGTAGCAGCGGTTCTGCTGTGTATAGGAGCAGAGGAGCTGCAGGAGGCTTTGACCTCTCACTGTGTGGTAACACGTGGCGAGACCATAATCCGCACCAACACTGTGGACAAGGCTACTGATGTGAGGGACGCCATGTCCAAGGCCCTCTATGGCCGACTCTTCAGCTGGATAGTGAACCGTATCAATGCCCTTCTACAGCCGGACATCAAGAGCTGGTATGTGAATTTAAAAAAAAATTAAAAGTCAGTCATCTCTTGCTGATTTTCATCAGCTCCTGGAACCAACCAGTTTAAAATAGACTTACTTGAGCCACCAGTGACCCAGATTTAAGTCATTTGTTCATCATTTAAGTGATTTACTAAAATTGTGAAATATCCACTACTTTCAAATAAACAGCAGCAAAGAGTTCAGAATGCAGTTGTTGGTTTCTTTCTCAGTACAGAGTCTTACAGATCTTTCCCTGTATTAAGTTTGGTATGCACAGTCTCTCCATCTTAAAGGTGACCTCCATTTCAGCCAACACAGACTGCAGAATATTAATTGCCCGAGCAAGAGGAGAAAAGCACAATGAAAATGAGGTTTCTATAAATTTTTCATATTGAGTTGCATTGAGAAAATTCTATTCAGATGATTAAACAGACTTCAGAAGGAGAATAAGAGGCAGTTCATTGATCCAAGAGAATCCCTCCAGATAGCAGCGTGTGGACATGTCAGAGACTCTAATACCTTCCAGTCTGTTTCACAAAATCCATATGCGCCCGTTTCCACTCCAATCTTTCCCATTTTCATCCTTATTGCCACTAATAACTGTTAACTATGCCAGAAGGTGACCTTCAAAAGCTGGTGTATTTCGCAGTCAAATGTTGTGTTTCAGGCCGAGTGTGAATCCCTTGTTAGCTCAAATAAAGCACTCCTGTATACCTTGTTTAGGTTGTTTATGTTTTTGTGAAGGCTATGAAATTTTAATGCTGGCGCCTTAGAAAGGCTCTAAAGCTACGTGACATTGGTACAATGTGAAAATGATGTGTACGGTCTCTCTGTTTGAAGTGCTGCAGAGAGTGGGATGCACGTGGGCATTCTGGACATCTTCGGCTTTGAGAACTTTAAGAAGAACTCGTTTGAGCAGCTGTGCATAAACATCGCCAATGAACAGATTCAGTTCTACTTCAACCAGCACATCTTTGCCCTTGAACAGGTGAGACACTTGGATCATTCTTTAAACCCTGCATTAACATGCATTTTTGATCAGTTTGAACAGTTGTGTGTTAACAGATTTTATTGGGAGCATGATGTAATCAGATCAACTGAACCTCAGAGTTAGTCTTGCTTGCCTCAGGCATAGATAGATAGATAGATAGATAGATAGATAGATAGATAGATAGATAGATAGATAGATAGATCGATAGATCGATAGAACGATCGCCCTCTTCCATCAGAATGTAGACAACAAGAACACAAAACAGGTGGGACTGCAAAGGTGAAATCGGATTGTTAGTTATCCAGATACTGCTACAGATGGCAAGCAAGGAATAAGTGGGGCTTAGTGCACAGGAAACCTTAAATTAGCCTTAAGCCTCTTTTCTTACTTTAAAAGTAAAGTAAATATGATACATACTTTCATACTTAAGACTGATCTACTGGGGTGTGTGTGTATATTTACCATAAGAAAGGTGAGCATATTGTTCCACACAATTTCCTTAAATGCTGAATGTCACAACAGTGTAATAGTATGTTGAAAGTGAAGCTAACAAATGGTCTATGCCCAGCCAGCCCTGTAGTATTATTGATGATAAGTGTTTTTGGTGAAACTTATGAAGGGAACACTTCATAAGTTTCAAGTTCATTGTCATGTGCATAAAGAGTGCTTTAGGCGTATATAAGCATTGAAATTCTTGCGCTACAGTTGCACACTCCTACCCAGACATAGTGCAAAAATGATAACGGTAGTGCAAAAGTAGCAACCTGGAAACACCGAACACAGACAAAAGACCGTGCGAGATTATTAATGTGCTCTAAGCTAGTGAAAATAATGATAAACTGTAAACATTGTCAACACTGTATGCAGTCAGAATGTATGTATTGTAATGCATTTCTGATCAGTATATATATGATCAAAAATGTGTGTTCACAACTGTTCACAGAAATTCCAGTGTTATAGTATACCACACCTTTCAGGATATCACAATTTCTACCCTGAAGACATAACACTGCACAGTGTATCCTGTAGAGACAGTGTGTAACTGTGCACCATTTAGTATAGTGTTTAGCGGTACAGCAAAAATGTAGTGTAATTGAAGAGTGATTTAGGCATCCCAGCTGCATTGTTATTTTATTTTAAACAATAACAAGGCTCTTTTATTCTGTTTCTCGGCCATGACAAATTTAACCGTAACAGACGCTCAGTCTGTCTGTCTGTCTGTCTGTCTCTCTCTCTAACTCAGTATTCCCTCTACAGTACAATATTGCCAAAAAAATCCTAAAAGCAAAGAATGAGTAGAGACTTGTCACTGTCTAGTATGAATACAGCACTCTTATAATAGAGGAGATAGCTGTAACCTCCTCCAAATCTAATAATTAAATCAGTTTGCTAAATAAAATCTCCTGTAGGTAAGTAATTTACAGATCCACAAAATAGTCCAGGGACTCAGCAAGTTTATTAAGTGTCATTTGTTTTTGCTTATCTTCTTGTCCTGTGTGTGTGTGTGTGTGTGTGTGTGTGTGTGTGTGTGTGTGTGTGTGTGTATACATGCAGGGCAGTTTGTGTAAGCATTTGGCCTGGAAGGCTGACTGCATAATTTCCCTCATTACTAACAGCAGTATTAGTAAGCTTCATTATAGAGCTGAATGGCAGTGTGATTTAACACACACCGCTCCTCCTTAGTGATAAACACACAGCACTGCTATTCCACAGCTCTGATTAAAACATGAGGAGGGGTTGCCAAAGCCCAGCACAATTAATCTGCAGAAGAGTAGACTGAATGAAATATCTTTGTTTGCATAATGTCATTGCGATAGTATGACAATATTTGCATTGAGTTGCCTTCTCAATTTCAAATTCAAATTTCAAATATATATTGTTATTATTCTGCTATATTAGAGGCTGGCCAAGGTAAAGCAGTTACTGGAATGAATGAATGAATGAATGAATGAATGAATGAATATTTGTTGTGGTTCAGTGAAGCTCTACCCAGTTATGAACTATATTTGAGCTAAATATGCTTACATATAATCGAGTTAATATCGAGTGTGCTTGTCAGATGGAGTATCAGAGTGAGGCGATAGATGCCAGTCTGGTGGAGTATGAGGACAACAGGCCGATTTTGGACATGTTCCTGCAGAAGCCCATGGGGCTTCTCTCACTGCTGGATGAGGAGAGCCGTTTCCCTCAGGCAACGGACCAAACACTCGTTGGTAACGCACCGCACAGAGCTCAGAGCATTTTCTGCCCTTACTAATAACCTGCATTTATGTTGTTTGAGATGTGTGTTAAAGATGACAGACCATACAGACCATAATTAATACTCTAACAGAAACAGTCATTTAGCTAGTTCTCATGTTCTCCTTTTATCTCAAGATAAGTTTGAAGACAACCTACGGTACAAGTACTTCTGGAGACCAAAGCGTGTGGAGCTATGCTTTGGAATTCAGCATTATGCTGGAAAGGTAATGCATATTTACTGAATGCAAATCCACTTCATTTTCTCTAATAAGCATTTTTCTCTAATCAGTACATGTCCTAATATTTGGAAGGTGTGTTCTTGAAGGTGTTGTACAGTGTGAATGGTTTTCTGGAGAAGAACCGAGACACTCTCCCTGCAGACATCGTGGTTGTTTTGAGAATGTCTGAGAACAAATTGCTGCAGCAGCTGTTCACCAATCCTCTCACCAAAACTGGTATGTCTCACAACGCTGACACACAAAACTAATTCAATGGGAAATCATGTGGTGTCAAGAGTCCCAGTTTGACATTTTTAATAAAAATTAAAAAATTGCTACAGAGTACTGACCGACTTTAACCCCCAGTGGTTTCAGTTTCCAGTAATGGACCAGTTTCGTTTTTCTCCCAGGCATGACACTGTAGAAATCTACAGATTGTTAACTCCACCACTTAGTATGGGATCTGCTTAGTATAGTGTTAGTATCATCACCACAGCCATGATAACTTTGTGTCTTTCTCACACCTCTCTGTCACCCCTTAGGCGTCAATCTCAGGGAAAACTCTGAAGTCGTCAAACATATTTAGGAAGGATTGTGAAACACTGCTGTTTGGCTGTTTAGATGAATATTTGGAATGTGTCATTACTCACACTTTGAGTGTCTGTTGCTCTTCCTGTGGTAAAGGTCAGTCTGAGGGCAACACTTCTATAGATAGGTCTCAAAACTGTACTGTCAAATGCCTGGTCTGATGTTGATGCTTTGGTAGAGGTTTTTCAGCATAACACCTTGTCTGTCTCTCTCTCTTTCTATTTCTCTCTCTTTTTTTATTGTACTTAACTAGAAATCCTTCTTGTTCTTTCTCACTTGTGTGGCTGATCGCTGGGAGGAGAAATAGTAAGATACAAGAACAGAAGGATCTTTTCATTTTCACTAAGAAGTCCCTCTCACTTCCCCGCTGTTTTGCCTCTATCTCTCCTGATTTGGGGTGTTGCAGTGATAAGGTTTTCAAACACCCAGCGGATAAGATGCCACTATTTAGAGCTCTTATAAAGCATGTGCATCTCCTCTTTTCTTTATCATTGTGCTGCTAGCGAGATGCTTAAAAAAAAATGTCAGCCACTAGGTAGGCTTCCATGCCTCGGCTACTAGATTTAGTGAGGAAGAAGGAAGCAGAGCGTTTAATTATGTATTTCACTCTCCTCTGTAGATAAGCCATTATTTGCCTCCCATCTCCTTTCAGTATCCTTGAGTGTGTTTTGTCTGAGCAGAATTGAAAGCAGTAAGAAGGCAGTCAATTTTCTACTCTTAATGGATAGAAAAAAGAAAACCTCTCTTGAGTGCGTGTGTGTGTGTGCGCTCACGTGTGTGTTTGTGTGCACCCATGTGACCATACATGCATGCATGTATTTTATTTGTGAGGCAGGAAAATGGCCTCTGCTGCATGAGAACAGCCTACTCCTGTTAGTGATTATACAGGAAATGCATACATGAGAAGACATTATAACAGTTGTTGATATATAAGTACTGCACTCTTATTGACTCTCCTCCACTACCTTAATGTGTACGTGGTTGTCCACTCTTACACTTATCCCTGCTCATCATAGCTGGCTGATGTTTCATCCTGATATAAACCAGTGGAAACAGCATCTTCCTTTTATGTCACAAATATCAGCAAGATTAGATTTTTTGATCTTCAGGCCAAAATATGAGGGGAATTTCATTTGCATATATTTATACCCAATTTTGTAGCTTTCTTCTCTTATCTGTGGAATTGCAGCTATCTGCAGGATCTGATCAAAATCTTTCTGTGCCTGCTGGTGTTTGCTTTACTGACAAGCTTCCTCCTGTGGTCTGCTTCCCACCACTAGGGGGCAGTGTGGATGACTGATTCTCAGCAAGACAACATTCATTCATTTTGTCTCAAAGTTTCGAATTTTCTGTGAATTTTCTGAGATATTTATTTATTTATTTATTTATTTATTTATTTATTGACATTTGTTGTCTGTCATACCCATACAGGGATGATAAAGGTAACATAGATTCAGAACTAGGTTGTGCAGGGAAATGTGTAGCCTTAGAAGGTCACAGCAGGTGACTGGCATAATTCTTGATCGTTTTTTCTACGTTGGCTGGATGTTAAACTGAGCTCTTTTGGATGATATATAGCACAGAATCATAGATGGATGAGAGAAGAAAAGATTCATGATTTGTAATGAGTACTTTGAATGGTGTAAATGGTGTAAAAAAGTAAGTTTTTAAAAAAAAAAAAAACTTTTTAAATACAGTTATGTAAGAGTGCAAGTATTCATTTTCAATAACACTCAAGTAAAGTATAAATATGCCAAAATAATACTTGAGTAAACTAATGAAGTACAATAACTCAAGGATTTTCCACCCCATGGATAAAATATAATACTTACTATGATTACTATTACTGCTCTTAACTGGAGATGGGATGACATTTGGACAGAGGTAGCATATCGAGAGATCCCTGTCCTATAAAGACGGCAGACTACAAGTCTAATGGTCTTTATCACAGCGTATAAGTTATCTTAGTCTTAGTAACAAATGAGGCCCTGTGGGCTCAAACTTCTTGATTACTAAATAAACAGAATACTCTAGTCTTAATTAAACAGACATACACTAATTTATTGTAATTATACTGATATATTGTCTTCCAACTTCAGTTCAACTTAGTTCTGAGTACTAAGCTTCCCCAACACTGCACACTTTTTCCCCACTACTAAAACACATCTGATTCAGTTCCTTTAGGGCGTGCTAAAGCTGATGAATATGTTGGAACAATTTGGGAGAACTGCTATACTCCCTTTTTTGGTGTGAAGTCAGGAACATACTCAATGTTATAACCATAAACACAAGAAAATCTTTACAGTGTTTAGAAATTAAACTAAGCTTTAGTCCATCCTCCCCTTAACAGAGCTCATCTTTGGGGCCTGTCCATGTGGCATGGCTTTGTCACAGGAAATGGATTATATTTGCATGGACAAATTCCCCTGAAGCTTGAGTACATCCGTGGATCAGGCAGATCGGTGTGTTTGGGTTGGCCCTGTTCTAAGAAGCTCTGTGGGATCTGCTCTCCCAGCCTGTGGTCATACTGTATGTATATATTCCAAAGTAGGGCCTCAGTATAGATTTACATTAAGCAGCTGTACATTAGAACAAAAATGTAAAGGTTGTTAGAGGGAATAGAGTCGTGTTTGTGTTATGTGAAGACTCTTATGTGAAGACTTACAGCAGAAGAAAAAAAGGAGTCTTATAATTTGGAGTTGGATCATTACATGACAATACTGAACAAAAATATATAGGCAACTAAATCACTTAAACAAACACCTACTCCATGAGCCAGTATCATAGTCAAGTCATCCTTAAGTTGAGTTATGTCAACTCATCCCCACATCCAAAGTCAAGTACAAAGTCATTAATTTGCTGCTCAAGTCAAGTCAAAGTCAAGTCTTGAATGGACTTCCCTGTGGATGTAGCCAGGGGGAATCTGGCTGCCTTAATAACTTGAAGTAGGCTATAGTAGCCCATTTACATACATGTCAGAGAATGTAAAGCTTTATAAAAATCAATCAGTCAATAAATAAATAAATCAAGTCAAAGTTTGAGTATTATATGCTGAATAGCCACGTGCTTCTTCCTAATATGTAGCTTTTGGCTTACTCTCATACCATATTCCCAAAACATCCAAATGCTAAGTCGTGAGTCTGAATCTGCTCAGATAGTGACTACACAGTGAGCTAAATTTACCCTGCTCTAAATGAATGGCTTCATTTGTTCACCTGTACTTCGATCATTCAGGTAAGATAACCTTAACAAGACGCTATGTAAACATTTATCCCCAATCTCATGTTCGTAGCAGCTCTGCAGAATCCTTTGCTGCTTTTCTGCTGCGATATGGAGAAAGCAGTCACACTTTTGTCAGCTGTCAGAGCATCTCCTGATAAAGTAAGGCTGTGTCAAGCATCCAAAGCCCATTACAGCGTGCACTCGCTCCACTGATGGATGCTCCCTGACAGTGAAACACGCTGTTCAAAATGCCTCTGGCCTCGGAGCATGGGACACTGACGAGGAGAGGAGGCAGTGGAACAATCTCATTTGCCTGGTTGCTGACTTGATTTTTAAGAATAGTTCATATTTATTTAAAAATGATGAAGGGGCTTGAGAGCGATCAAGGCCACGAGTCAATGTACGAGAGAAAGCATGCTCGAGCGAGTGAGAAGAGAGTGATATCTAGCAGCTCTCCTCAGCAAAAGTCAGCTTGTAACGGCTGCTGTCTGACAACTTTGATTGTCCCCTGTGTCGCCAGCCCGAGTCTGGCCTTCTGAAGTACAAGGCGCACACAGCCTCTGATGAAAGCGAGCAGAGAGGTGTCATATTGAACGAGGGATTGCTTTTTAATCCAGGGCACATTGACTATTCTTGTCAATAGAAACTCAATACAAGTGCCAGCTTGAGATTTTTTTTTCTATAGGAATCTTGCTGGGCTTAATTTTCAAAGTGAATGCACAGATGCCAGGGAAGGGCTTTTTTGCTCTTTCTCTCTCTCTCGCTCTCTCGCGCTCTCTCTCTCACTCTTTCTCACACACACTCGCTCTCTCACTCACTCTCTCTCTTTCTTTGTGTTGTCAGCATTTGCCAGAAGCAGCACACGTGAAGTAGAGATGATGGGTGTCATCCTCTTTCACAGAATTGTGCCTTAACAGACAGATGGACCTAGTGGAAGAAAACAACATACATGCACACACAGATCTGGTCTGCTGTTTAACCATTCTAGAGAAATTGGACACTAGACCGTATTGAACTGTCTTGAGTATTGCATTTTAGATATTTCAGTAAAACTGCACCAAAGCGAAAAGCAATTCATGATCCTAGATACAGGAATAGTAATAAATTATTGTCTGTGCATATATGTAATATTACTCTAACAATATATACATGACAGTAATTTTATATAAATATGTATGTGTGCTGTCAGCTTTCCTTTTCATATGTGTGTGTACACTGACATGTTGCATGCTTCTCCCAGTCTTACTAATTCATCATGGCAAACATGAGCAGCTTATCTGCAGAGAGAAAGTAGGAGATGGAGAGATGTATTGATATAGATCAAAGGAGAGAGAGAGAGAGAGATGTTGTTATACAGTACAGACAGAGACTGAAATGTGCATTTAAATCTATAAGAGGGGGATGTTGATATAGGCAAAGACAGTGCTTATAGATCTCTGCATATACTCAGTAGGTCAGATAAGTGCAGACGATCACAGTGCTACTGTATTTAAACTTATTCTTGGCCTGCTCGAGCATGAACTCACACTGGTCGGAGTGTCTTGCGGTGAGGTACAATAACTACTACTACAGCTTAGCTGGACAAATGTACTGCATCATATTTTAATCTAATTCTCAGGTCAGTTTCAGAGATAATTCCTGTCCTTCCTAGTGTTAATATGATTGTATTATTTATTTTATGTTACTATTTTTAGTTTGCATTAACTATAATAACCATGGCTGGAACCTCACACTTTTCTTCCACTCTCTAATTAACATTGCACTAAGTGATGCATCATTCTTAGAGCTTTTGTTAATGTACATGTAATGAATTCCGCTCTCAAAACGTTTTAAATAGAATAATAAAACTTTTACTAACAGGGAGATACAGAGCTTCAGCTTGGTGGTCAGTATTCGCTACAGCACTCTTCCTTTGGATGCTGTCTTCTTACTTACTGAGTGTTATTTCTTAAAGTGACAATACAACATTACATTACACAGGATAATTAGCTCAAAATACTCAACGACAGTCAATATTCTTTATCCAGTCTGTCTCTTGCATCTGTGGGGATGTGACAGAGATGGGGACGCATCAGCTGACATTGTCCTCTAAGCCTGCTGGCCAGTATTGATGAATTCCTGAGCTCTAATTAGAAGTGACTAATTACTCTCACCATGCTTGTAGACAATTTGAAGACATAATGTCCTTGTTCAGAATGATCAGTAAAGTTATGTATGATCAACATTCCCCAAACAGCGAATGCCATGATGTTAACGAGAGTGAAGTGACAGTGAGTAGTACACTAGGAAGAAGCTGAGAAGTCGGAATATAATGAAAGACTGACAAACGGATTGTTTAAGTGACATCTGCTGAGTGCAAACTAGAAAACACAGCAGTACAGTAGCTTTATAGCTCCAGATTCCTCTAGACTGCACACACACACGCACACGCATACATATTCACTGGGTTAATGCTGCTTTCCGTTTCTGCGGTGGGTATTTTTCTAAAGGTGTGTGGCACATCTGTGCTGCTATTGTTTATTCATGCAGTCGAGCCTTTGAAATGTGTTAAAATGCTTCCCACTCATTATAAAACTCCTGCCACCCATGGATTAGCACTTTGATGTCACCAATCCTGCTTCAAAGGCTGCTTTCAGTACCATTAATCAGAGTTTAGCCTCTGAAGACTCAGCCAGAGAAAACATTTGGACATCTTGTGCAGAAGTTTTGAAATGCGCAGACTGCCGTGCGTGTGCTACAGTGGGACTGCATATCCTGTAGAACAGTGTACTGTGTGTGTGTGTGTGTGTGTGTGTGTGTGTGTGTGTGTGTGTGTGTGTGTGTGTGTGTGTGTGTGTGTGTGAGGATGCTTTGCTGTGAAGTTTCCTGTACTGTTGTGTTTTGTGTCTCAACCATTTTCTGTGCTTCTATTTTAAGAGGTTTATACATCAGCAGAGCAGATCTGTGTCTAAAGGTTCTTTTAAGCCATTGCTACTGTATATTAGAGAAGAAACCAAATACAAATACAGATATGAACAATAGGTGGTGGGTTTTATTTATTTATTTATTTATTTATTTATTTATTTATTCCAAGTTTGCAAGAAGGTTAACTAATCATAATGTTTGGATCTCAAAGGATAAAAGAAAAAACTCAATGTAGCTTTAAACGGCAGCTTGTGGAAGCTTGTAGAGAGGGTTGCCATTTAATCACCACCCCAACCACCCCAACTACAGCTCAAAACCCGCTCAGAAGACTTGCAGAAGAACTGCACCCAGGCTTTACAGAAGATTTTGATTTTGTGTGCCCAGTTAACCTTTCTGATCTTTCTGGAATGCAACCCCCACTGAAGTAAATCTAATAAAATATTATTAGGTGGATGATGTTGTCAACTGGAGTTTGAGTTGGGAAAGACATTGTTGCTTTTAAACAGTTAGCTTGCTTACTCACATGAAATAGAAAGTTCCACAGGGCTTCTGGTTCAGAGGCGAAATAAAGTGTTCAGCAAATTGTTAATGTTTTAATTTGTGAATGAAAAATGACTTCTTTTTTTTCCTAGTAGCCTTGTTTTTTCGAGTGTTTACCAGCATTTCTAGGGCATAGTGCACATTAAAGAAAAAGAAACTTGTGATATAGACCATGCTCACCTCTGGTTTAAATCTAAACGTGAAATATTTTGGACACTACTCAGATTCAGATAATGTCATTATGTTATACTCCTACTGTATAGAGCTTTATCATGCTGCACACTGTATGCCTGTAAAAGATCCACGTTATAAGTCTTGCTATAAAAAGCTCTCCCTCAGGTCTGTAACTAGGCAGTTGTTTTCCAGGTAACCTGGCCACATCCAGAGCCAGAGTCACTGCTGCATCCCGATCTCTGCCTCCGCAACTCCACGCAGGACGTAACAAGGCATGTACAAACACACCTCATACACCTTTCATCATGCTACATGTGAGGAATAAAAGACGTGGAGACAAGGTGTTATAGGAAAATAATTAATGATAGAATGGTGTGATAGGGGTATCTGCACGAAATTGACTATTCTCCTGTAAAAGCACATCCTGAAGTGTTTCCTTCCTCTTATACTGCAGTGATTTTGAAGTTAGGACAAAATACAGCTGGTCAGATAATCTGATAAACTGGAAGTCCTCTGTCCTGAGCACTGTCTGCTTGTGTACAAAAAAAAAAAGGAACAGGTTTACCTCAAAGCGCTGATTTGGAGTCTCCTTCCATAAAACTATACAGAAAAACGATATGTTTATTATTAGGCTTGAATTATGTGAGTGTTCACCGTATAGAGAATTAGTATTAGGCATTGAACTGGTGCTCTTTATAGAAATTTGATAGAAAATCAACACTTTCTGACCAATTAGATGGGAACATTCCATAGTCCTGTGGTATAAGCATGATTAACGATCCTTTCAGTGATAGATTGCTATTTGTTCATTTTCCATGTCCTGTAATGTTCTACTGAAATGTTCTACTCTGTGTATGATACCAGATTTAAGTCTACACATTCTTCTCACTTATATCATTTTCCTTTCTGATTCAGTAACAATGTGTCTCCAAAATGGTGTCTCCAAAATGAAAAGTAATAATAATAATAATAAAGCTGTCTACTAAGAATTGTATTCAGAGTCAGGAAGCTTGTAAAATGGCAGCAGAAAACACTGGGATGAAAGGGAACAGTTTGTGGTTGTAACACTTTGTAACTGTGTTTTACTTAACAGTTCATTTCAAGCAAGAAATAGTGGATGTATTCACAGAATAATCATTCTAAGCAATCATTTCCAAAGGGACTGTTAGCATGTGCTAGTAACCTGGCAACATAGTGACGCTTTACATTCACATTTATGGCATTTGGCAGACGCCCTTATCCAGAGCGACTTACAATTATCTCATTTAATACAACTGAGCAGTAGAGGGCTAAGAGCCTTGCTCAAGGGCCCAGCAGTGGCAGCTTGGTGGTGCTAGGGATTGAACTCATGACCTTCTGATCAGTAGTCCAACGTTTTAACCACTGAGCTACCCTTATGCTTTTTTTTTTTTTTTTGCTTTTGACGCCTGTCTCAGTCTGTTTCCTTGTAGATACGTTCATAGCTTTAAAACACTGCCTTATAAGAGATCTGATTCAGTCAGCATAGCAAGGCATTAGGACAGCTGCCTTTTATTTTAGACACAACTAAAATCTTCTTAATGTTAATATCACTATCTCAACCTCCTAGTGTCTGATCTCTGTGTATGAATACTTACCCCCACATACACCCCTCTCACACCCCACACACCCCTCTCACACACTCTTTACCCTCCTGCCATCTGGTAAACTGTACCGAAGCATTCGGGCCCTCACAACCAGACTGTGCAACAGCTTCTTCCCTCATGCCATCAGACTCCTCAATACCTAGAACCTGGACTGTAGGAACACACACACACACACACACACACACACACACACACACACAACTGAGCATCCTCTATCCTTTATGTACATATTTTACACATGTTTTGCACATGTTCTATGCTGCTGCTACCATTATGTGTACACTACCTCAGCTCATTATATCGAACTCTGTAATATTTGCACTATTGTCACTTGGTCACTTTAAACAGAACTGCGTACTGGTCGGCGTTGTAGTCATTGTACTGTCTTGTTGTACATGTTTGCACTTGTGCACTTTACGTATAATTTATGTAGTCCCTGTAGTTCTGTGTTGTTCTGTGTCGTCTTATGTAGCACCTTGGTCCTGGAGAAACGTTGTTTCGTTTCACTGTGTACTTGTATATGTCTGAAATGACGGTAAACTCCACCTGACTTGACTTGACTTTAACTCCTCATCTATCTGTTCTTTCTACCTCTCTGTTTCCAAATGACCCTATCTACTCTCAGTCTCCTAGAGACTGGAAAAAGGTAAGATTGTTAAACCTTTCAAAACTTTCTGAATTTACCCTCATTGGGTGTTGGTTTCTCAGATTCTTTTTTTTTTTTTTTTAAGTCATAATCATTCAGGTTTGCTTGTTGCTGATTTAGGCCTATGGTCTTCTTACACACACACACACACACACACACACACACACACACACACAACTTTGCTCTATTATTTTGCTTTATAACACAAAACTGTTCAGCTAACTTCTTGAATCTGTTTGATCAGGTGGTGTCGGTTTAATTTTCTTTAAAAGGACAGCTCTCGCAATCATTCAAATGATCGGTTTGTATTAATGGACTCGTTAGAATACATTAGTTCTATAACAGCTTATTTACAGGGACTGAATAAACAAATTTACAAACATGTTATTTAATCAAGAAAAATGCTTATTTTTTGATACGATTAAGTTTTCTGGAAGGAGACACTTACTTAATATTTATGGAAGGAGTCTCACGTATTGTAACAGTCAGTAAGTTTTCCACCAGGGGAAAGAGTTCAGGAGAGAGGACAGAGGCACTTCCTGGTTTCTCTGTAATATGATAAGCTGTATGTTTTATTTTATTAATTTCATGATAAAATGTTGGTGAGGGACAAACTGTAATGTAAGTTATAACAGAAACTACTCTGTCTCTAAAACATTCCTCAACATGAAATAACTATAAGTGGTTAAATAGTATGAAGTCATTCTTTAATGAATAAAAATTTGTAATTGTTTGTCAAATTGTTGTGGCATAAGAGGAATAAAACACTCTGGGAAGTAATCCACTTCATGTACACACCCCACTGTATTATATTCCTTGCACATCGAATAAAAATATGCCACTATCTGACACTGCACATCTGCACACAGACTGCAAACTGCAAATTTGCACACATGCAACCCGTCACTTTACTGCTCACCTAACATATATCGCGGGCCTTCATTGCACATATCATCATACTTTTCATACTTATATTTCATATTTATATTGTATTCTGCCCTGTTTATTGTATATTATATATACAACAACTGTTTGCA
>CM074949.1:15138081-15148808 GCA_037577455.1 Pangasius macronema
GAGACACCCAGAGGAGACCACCAACATGAGAAGACAGACTGTAGCTTCCTACTTCCGTGTGAGTGTCCACAAAATCACGCATCATTTGGTGTCCCACACTGGTGTCTTAGCACTATAAGACTTTTAGGAGAAATTAGCTACATTGGCTTTCATATCTTTTGCCGATATTTGTTTCATAGCCAGTGTTCACAGACAATGTTTCCTAGCCATTTTTACTCTGTAATGTGTGTTTGTGTCTTTCTCTAGTATTCTCTGATGGATCTCTTGTCTAAGATGGTAATGGGTACTCCTCACTTTGTGCGCTGCATTAAACCCAATGATGATCGCCAGGCTCTGCGCTTCTGTCAGGAGCGTGTGATGGTGCAGCTTCGGTACACAGGCATCCTGGAGACAGTCAACATCCGACGCCAGGGCTTCTCCCACCGCATCACCTTTGATGACTTTGTTAAAAGGTAAGAGAGCTCAGAGCCGCTGTCACGGCCACTCAGGAGCTCTTGTACAACAAGCTCTATCACACAAATCATGGCTTGTTAATTAGGCAGAATAAGTGGGACAGATTCAGTAACGTGTAGGTATTAATGGGAAAACTCTGTACTCCCTGAGCAAAGGATGAGAAGATTCAGAGGAAAGTAGCTACTAAATGAGGACAGAATGGAAAAGGATGAAAAGGAAGATTTCTGGTATCTGGTTTATTGTCGTTATGCAGCTGTGGATCTTCAGATAAATGAGTGCAGTGTGTTACAGGACTTTACAGGATTTTATTTTTCTTTTTTTATGACAGAAATAATAGTTTTGTGACTGTATGGGAAATCTCATTAGATGTTGTCATGACTGATTTCTGAAAACAGTCAAAAAAAAGATGGAAAAACAGGTTTTGACCAGAATTTGCCAATAAAAGGCCAGTAATACTCTATACTCTATAAGAGAACATAAATAAATTTTTGCCAAAATGATGTGAAAAAAAAAGGTTTTCTAACCCTGTCTTGGATTTCTGCCTGCAGAGATCATGTTGGGTAAGCAGCCAGTTAAACATACTCAGCAGTTAATGCAATCAGTCTGCCTAAAGATGTCTAGAACCTCCTGATTTTTCTCACACAGTGAATGTCAGGCTTTGATCACGTTGTTGGATAGCTGTGTGCTGTAGCGAAATGGATATAAGCCTAATCAATTCAGTTTGTAATCAGATACTAGCTTTCAAATTGTCTGTAACGCTCCTGTGTCCTCACTTCACCATCGAAACAGAGAAGAGCACTTACACACGTTGTACAGATGACAGTGGACAAAATTTTAAAATGTTCAAAGATTCAATAAAAAAAAAAATTAATAACAGTCAACAGAACTGACTGAATTAATCAGTGATTATTTCTCCACCAATGTGTGTGCTTGAAAGAGATCAGATGTGTGAAGACATGGTAATGAGGCTTGAGTTTTAAATGCCATGAGTGACAGTGCCAGCTGTAAAATAATTAACCGCAGTGTGTGAGCAGCACTGAGGACTAGCTCGTTAGCTCGGTTCATCTCCAGAGATGGCTCTCTAGCTACTTTACAAAGACTTTAAAAAGGTCTCCCAATTTTCTTGTTTTCTTTTATCAAGTTTAGGTTTTGGGTCAGGATAGGTTTTTAGATTAATTTAATTAAAATTTTTTTTATTAAACCGCAGACATGGGCTGTTCAGACTGCTGAGGTCAGACAATCACCTCAGCAGTCACATGGCCCACACTGAAAGGTACAGGAGGAGCTTTTATCCGCAGGCCATTAGGATCCTGAAGTCCCTCTAACCTGACTCCTATTACTTGCACATGCCCCTTTAGTGCACCTGCACTTTAGACTACCTGCCCGCCTCCTATACCTTCATTTCCTCTATTATGCGCTAGGCTGATTGCACACCACTTCACCACAACTGTTGACACAAGGCAGACTATCCCTCCTCTCCCACTGTTACTGCCTCATCAAATTTATCATATGCTTTATTACTTTCCTTATTTTACATTTTATTACCTTTATTATTCTTTACTCTTGCTTATTTGCACAGTCCTGGTGACAACAACTCTGCATTTCACTACACGATGTACCCTTTATAAATGTGTATGTGACAAATAAAACCTTTGAATCCTTTTATATTAATAAATTTATTTATAAGATAAACTTCACCATATCAATTATTATGAATTATTATGAATTATTATGAATTTATTGATTATATGTATATGTGCATTATATGTATATTATAAGCCTTCGATTATGTTGAGCGCCTGCCACGTCCCTGTGAATTAGTTATTACTATAGGAAAGATAATAAGAAATAAACTTGGGATTTGCCTTGCAGCTGGAACTACTATCAGAGCTGATCTTATAGTATCACCATCTTAAATCTATAAAACAGTATATTTTCTGACCAATCCGATTATAGAATTCATCAGAGCTGTGGCATCAGTTCCTTTAATTAACATAGATGGACTACATTGATGAATGCTGAATTAAAAAAAAAAACTTTTAAAAGGCTTTGGAACACATTCTTTACTTTTTATTTATTTATTTTTTTTTGGTGTCTCAGCCCAAAATAAAAATTTACATGTAGGTCATCTACATTAGCATCTCACACAGTTTAGCGCTCCTCCAAAAGGGAAACAACAAACTCCAGGCGTTCCTCCTCTTTCTTGTTATCTTTCAGATCAGAGGACTGTCCTGGTTATTTCGTTTTTCCCAGGACTCGCTCTGTCTTTCATGACTGTCCATGCTATGCTTTGTGACCACTACATCCATGTTTAGTGGATTTCATAATTCTGCAATCAAGGCAGTGGAGGAAAAGGCCCTCATTTGTAACTCCACTATGAACTAGCTTAAATTTGTATGACTTTATCAAAGCCTTTTCTGAAGTCATGGAAGTGTCCTCTTTGTATCCATCATCAAAGAGATTACAGGTATCAACATGAATTAATATGAAAGGCAGTGGGTCCTGGTGTATCAAAGAGATATTTTCTCCTGGAAACACAATAGTTGTTATCTTCCTCCACAAAGCAGACGAACACCCAGTATCAACCTGGCCCTTCTCGAGCCTTGATCTGTGTGAACAATGAACCTGAGGTCCTGCTGCTGTTACTGCTGCTTTCAAGTGCATGACAACAGTGAACACTGTGAACACAGCAAACCGAGGGTTAAAGTCTTTCACATTTCATGTTTACTAGTCAAACAACTTTCTAAAACTACAAACAATGGATATACTGTATTATAGTCCATAGCTGAATGTATACTCAACTGTTTTTATTTAATGCACAGAATGTTTTTATCCCACAGCTAAGCCATCTTTTACACCAAAAGTGGAACAACGCTCAAGCGACCTTTCCAAAATGAATATTAAGCCTTGATTCAAATGGTCTAATTAACATAAATAAAAATCATTTGAACAAATTTGATACTGAAATGTGTTTTCTGTGTATTACAGGAATATATTCTGGTCTTTTTTTAAGCATTAAAAATTACTTGTCTTTTGGAAATAAAATAAAAAAAGAAAAATAATTTGAGGTAATGTTGTATGGCCTTTGTGTGTTGCACTCACAGAAACTGGACACATCCATTTTCAAAATGTCACCTGATCTTTTTACGGTCTTCAGCTCTCCAGTTTCTATGAACTTGTGCCCACTGTAGCGTCAGACTCCTGTTCTTGTCTAGCAGGTTTGGAACCCAATGTAGTCTTCCACTGTTGTAGCCCATCCACCTCAAGGTTCGATGTGTTGTGCATTCTGACATGCTTTTCTGCTCACCGCAGTTGTACAGAGTGTTTATTTGAGTGAATGTAGATTGGTCATTCTGCTTTCTCCTCAGCAGGGGTTTTTTTTAATCCACAGAACCTTTTTTAACGATTGTGTGTAAATTATAGAGCCTTTTGTGTATGAACATCCCAGAAGATCAGCAGTTGAAGATCTGAAACACTCAGGTGTACTGGTATTCCTAATAAAGTGGTCTGTGAGTCTATGCTGAGTATTTTAAATCAGTGTTGCTGTTGAAGTGTAAATTCATATAGGTCAGTTCTGAACCTGTACGTGTTTCTGCATCTGTATATCTGACTACTCGGAGTATATTTACATGAGTACATGCACTAATACTTATGACAAGATTAATCCAATTTTCTGCTCTCCTCAGGTACTACTACCTGGCTTTCCGGGCCCATCAGATGCCAGAGAGTAGTAAGGAAAATGCTGTCATTATTTTACAGAAAGCCAAGCTGGACAGCTGGGTTCTGGGCAAGACCAAGGTAGAGTCATCATTCACTGCACACCCTTGACTAAATCAGCTGGGCAATAGGGTGATGAAATACCTGTTCTACACAACATAGGGTTGTTTTTCCCACCTCATCCATTGCATACAAAACAAACTCAGCTCTTTGATTCTCTTGCTCCATCTTTCATTCTCAGCCTCTTTCATTTTCTCTCTCTTTCTCTCTGAAGAGTTAAATCCCTAAGCAGAGAGGGGTTGTTATCTATGACTCTAATTGACCAGATGGTTGGCATCTGCAGCTTTGAAAAAAAAAAGAAAAAAATAAGAAGTTCAAAGAGTGCTATTCCCCTATAAGCCCCTTGATTGCAAACATTGTGTGTGTTTTTGAGAGGTGAAGGTACCCTCTGTGCATGAATGTGTATTTTATGTGCGTGTGTGTGTGTGTGTGTGTGTGTGTGTGTGTGTGTGTGTGTGTGTGTGTGTGAGACAGGTGTTTCTGAAGTACTATCACGTGGAGCAACTAAATTTGTTGTTGAGAGAGGTGATGGCTCGGGTGGTGGTGATCCAGGCCTTCACTAAAGGCTGGCTGGGGGCAAGGAGGTACCGCAGGGAGAAAGAGAAACGCAATCATGGGGCAATCATCATTCAGTCAGGTACAGCACAGCTACAGGGGCATGATGGGAGCCCTGGATTTCTACTTTCTTCTTAGATTAATAGACACAACTGAGAGAGTGCTTTCAAGTTTTTCACCCGAGATTAGTGATCAGTCAGATTGTGTGTGATTGGCTTTGCATTATTCTTACGTTGCTTCATATCAGAGTTATTCACCTAGCTTTTGTAAAGGTCCAGTTACATAAAATTCCTTTCTTACAAAAGTCTGAAACTTCTATAACTAAATGATAACAGCAGTTACCTTTTACTGCTTAACCATTAATGATCATATATAAGAGCATTTAAAGTGGATCGTTTATATATTTTGTTTGGTATTGGTGCATCACACTACTACTTTTTGCTAGCACTGTGGAATCTGAACACGAGACATCGGTTTTGAATTTCATTCGAGGAGAATAAACACATACTTCTCTGTGTACTCATCTTTAAACATCCTGTTTTCAATTCTTGGTTAATGAGCTATGTTGTCAGTTCACTAATCAGACCAGATAGGGTAAATGAAATGAAAAATCTATGAAAGTCTTTGAAAATTCGTACATTTCTGACCTAATGTCTCCAGCCCTGTAGCTAGTCTCTGATCCAATGAGCTGCTTTCAGCTAAACAATTTATATAACACCATGTGATTATTATTATTATTATTATTATTTTCATATGTTGATTTTCTTACTTTATTTTTAAAGTTCTACGTTTGATCTCCTTAAATACTTTGCTGGTTCCACAACTGGCCCGGGGTCTGCTAAATGACAACCTCTTCTCTATATTCTATACGCTTCTTTAACCAGAGACTAACAATCTGTGATTCCACATTTTCTCATTTTTCCATTACTGAGTGACCCATAACAAATCTAAGTACCTGTGCTGAATGTTGTTGCCATGGTAACAAGATTAAGGAAGATTACTCAAGTACAAGTACAATTACGAGTACAAAAACACTAGCTGGTTAGGGTAACTTTTCTACTCGACAGTATGGAACAGCAGTCTTCAGTATTAGCATAGTGACTGTCTCCCAAACTTTCTTTCTCTTTTCAAATGCCCTGTGTATGGTGGCTTTAGGGGGGAAATCACATTTTTATTCAAAAATGTAACTTTGCATATTTGTTTGTGAAGTGACTTTGTGGCCAAGTGTGGTGACCCATACTCAGAATTTGTGCTCTGCATTTAACCCATCCAAGTGCACNTCACCTCAGTCGTGGTATTGAGGGTGGCAGAGAGCGCTGGTCATTCACTCCCCCCACCTACAATCCCTGCCGGACCGAGACTCGAACCCACGACCTTCGGGTTCACCTTCGGGTTACAAGTCTGACTCTCGGACCATTAGGCCACGACTATCCCCCACTTACTCAGAGTAATAGTTCCTTGTTGTTGATATTTAGCCAGATTCCTTTTGCTGTCTGTGATCCCCAAATAGCTTCTTATTCACTATGTATCCTCACTCCACAGGGCAAACCACAATAATATTGTAGAATTTAGCAAGTGTACCATATTCTCAAAAAAATTGAGATTCAGCCATAGAAAAGGTGTTACTGTGTATTTTTGCTGTGTTTTAATGTTGTCTGACAAAGTTTGCAAAGAGCAGGTTAAAGTATTGGCACACTTGGCCTTATTTGGATTGTTCACTGCCATTACTGCAGAGCAACAAACTTGCTGTGTCTTGTGCTAAGTAGTTTGCTCTGTGAGGAAGATACACAGCAGGGTGGCACACATTTTATGTAAGACAAGCTATATGCCTATTTCTTTTCCTGTTTTTAAAACAAAATTATATATCAATTCATAGAAGGGTTTTACTGATTGATTAGGTGGTTACATATCGAGTATTTCATTAGATGACTGCTTGTGCCCATCTCCAGGGAACTAATTGTACTGTTACTTGTACGGTTATGTAATGGAAAATGGACACAGTATCTCAGTTAGGGTGTGGATAGGTTTGGATTTGGATTTGTAACCCTAACGTTCTGTAGCATATTATCCAGTGGAAAAGTACTCTAACTCTCTCTCCCTCTCTTCTTCTTTCTCTCCGTCTGTGTAGCATGGAGGGGTTATTTAGCCCGTCAACATGTGAAGCAGATTAAGCAGGATCGGGAGAATGCAGCGGTGCAGATTCAGTCAGGTAATGATCTCAGCTCTGAGTAGCCACAGCTACACCATACATCCTCCCTCCTTGTTCTTAGAAAGATTGTGGGTGGCTTGTGCATCTATTCATGCAATTCTTCAAAAACAAATTCTTAAAACTAGGCTATTTTCACAAAGTCCCCTTATTTTCAACAAATAAAACCCACAGAGATAATGAATTGATAATGATACAGAGAGGAAAAGTTTGAGAGTTTGGGCCTCAGCATTTGGTCCCCATGTTTCAGTGGAGTGGTGCATATTGAGATCCTTTCTTTTCTTTCATCTCTTTCCCAGTGTAGGCAGTGGAAGAGAGGAGAAGGGGAAAGGGGGGAGGTGGTGGTGGTTTATCCCCTTCTGTTTCCTTGCCACTTCCTCTCTCAAATTCCCGGCCTATTACAGCCCTCTCACATACCAGAAACAAGATGCCTTTTTATACTGTCAACCTTTTCATCTGAAATGTAAATGAATTCTTACTCACTGTGGCCTGGCAGAGATCAAAGCGGGCATATTAACCTTCTTGGGGTGCCCCCTCCCTTGCTCCACTACTCCTTTGAGGACATGTGGAGGGAGGGAGAGGGCGGGAGCAGGGTACCGGGGGAGGCAGGAGAGAGGGAGGGACAGGGAGGAGAGATGCCATTGTTCTGCTCTCCTCTCTTCAACTGCTGCTCACCACCTTCTTGGCACAGAGGCTGTTGAGTCTCTCTCTCTCTCTCTCTCTCTCTCTCTCTCTCTCTCTGTCTGTCTTTATCACTTTCCCTCTTCCTCACTTTCTCCCAGCCCTCCATGTGCCCAATATTAAAGCCACTTGTAAATAGACCAGATGAACAGATCTGTTCAGATCTGTTGCACTGAGAAAAGCCAGCTGACGTGTTGTAGTTGATGTGGTCCCTCCGTATGCGTGAGGGCATGCTGATGTGCGTTTGTGTTGTTTCGTTGTGGGGGGTTGGGAGATTTCGAAGTCAAGGGCCTCAAACTCCTACTATATCACTCCAGCACGTTCACATTGTTACATCAGGTCTTTGAGTTGGGCTGCTTTAGCATGTTTAACATAGACCTTTCACATGAATGTGAACACTGCATACTCAAAGCACATAAATGACTCACCACACCGGTACATGGAGCTGCGTATTATCTTACCCTGTGTTTCCCTCACTCTTTGTATGTGTGTGTCTGAATTTAAAACTCTTAATACTGAGTGTTTTTGGCTCAGTTACTCCGCACTGGACTTTGCTCAGCTTAAAATGGAGCACTCTCAGTTTTAATTGCTGAACCCCATTTAAATCAGAATATATGAATGTTTCTGCATTTTAGTCCAACTGCTTCTCTTTCATGTGTATTCAGTTTTGGGTTGTTTCTCTCATCAGTTAATTTGTAATTCATAAAGTAATTATGTACTAAAATAATTAGTGATATTTGATTATAATCATCCATGCAAGCTTTGGGTGTGGGTTTTAATGGCGAGAAGAATTTCCAAGTAAGTGCTTGTTTGTTTGAATGAAATATCGAAACTTGAATTTTTTTTTTTCATAAAATTGCCTTTATGAAACAAACTAGGCAGCAAAATGCAGAACTCCAGCATGTTTCAATGACTAGTGTTGAAATTTGTCACAGCATACAGAGGACACAGAGTCAGAAAAGAGTACAGACAGAGCCACCGGCAATCTTCATCTTCTTCCACATCAACTAGGTACGTGTGTGTGTGTACAGTGTGTGTGTACGCGTGTGTGCCCGTGTGCGTGTCCATTGCACATCCCTGTTTAAAGCGTTTGTTGCTTATAATAGGGTTCACACAGCCATCTTTAGTGTTTATGGATGTCTGCATGTGTCATTTGTCATGAGAACTCCGTTCAGGAGTGGCTGTGGGTGTATGCGCCCTGTGTGGGTGTGGGTGTATGTTTGTATGGTAATTAAACACATCAAATCCCTCTGTAGGTCAGTGTTGGTGTGCCTGTAATGATTCTCAATGCACCTACTCTCTGCACTGTTTACATTCATGTCTCTCTCTCTCTCTCTCTCTCTCTCTCTCTCTAAAACATACACACATCTTTGTATTTCCATTCTTATACTCTAATTATAGCAACAACAAAAAAAATTACAAATATTCCCACAGAAAAATAAAATAAACTCCACAATGTCATTAATTGTCATGTCCCTACAAAGTATGTGACCTTATTGCTTCACATGCACCTCTCCTGATCCGTCTCTGTCCCTCCTAATCGCTAATCACTATGAAAACAAGCACAAAGCGACATTACAAGATAGAAAGTGAGGTCTGTTGTGAAACCAGAAGTAGTGTATATAGAGTCCACTCTACAATGATCAGCCTTCAATAAAACATGCACAAATTATTGTTTAAAATTAATAGCTAATGTTTTTTTTCATGATTTTTTTTTAGATATTGCATTTTATCTTCTAAAATACTGGTTTCAAAATTATTGACAGACACACAATTAGTAATCAGTTTCTTTTATATAGCACCTTTCTTAAGATCAAGGTTACTGTCCAGAGTGCATAACAATATGCAAGTAATAAATAAACACATAATCATCACATAAAAATCAAGGTACAGATAGTAGAGAGAGATTGTATAAAAGCAGAAGAACTGCTTAGTCACTGACGAGAGACTTTGTGAAAAGAGCTTTTGAAAGAGGAGAGAGATGAGACTTCACAGTGGCTCTGTGGAAGGAAATTACAGATTGTGTGCTGCAACACTGAAATACCTGCAACCAGTGGAATAAAATCTAAACCTGGGGATCACAGCTAACTGGAGCTAGAAGATAGTTCAAATAAGAAGTCTGAGATGGCCAGTGTGTGTGTTCGTGTGCATGTATTATTTCGATCAGTTTCTTCCTTCCATCAAAACTCTCCTTCATATGGCACTTTTGTTTAGAGATCATGTTCATTTTGGTCACATCTTCATCCCTTCATGAATATCTTTCAGTTTTGCTCAATATCTCTCTCTCTCTCTCTCTCTCTCTCTCTCTCTCTCTCTCTCTCTCTCTCTCTCTCTCTGCATGTGTGTGTGTGCGCGTGTGCGTGTGTGTTCATGAGTGTTTTTTCTGGAGGGATTTTTGTGAGCTTGTTTACATCCTAATTCTCAGTGGTGAAACTTTACTATTCTGTTTAATCATTTCTGGAGAGGATCCATATAGATTTATTTTGGCTTCAACTGCCCATTTTCCTTTTGGATGATTCATTAGCTAGCGTACATGCTTATTTTCTTTGGTTAGTCTTGTGCTGGAGATCTCAACAATGTTTTCACTTCTGTGTGTGAGTTTTTGCTTCTGAGTATTCTTCTATAATTTTTTCTTATTGTCTTGTACACAATCCCCTTCCAAATGTATTGGAACAGTGAGGCCAAGGTTTTTGTTTTTGCTATACGCTAAAGACATTGGGATGTGAAATCAAAAGGTGAATATGAGACGATAGATCAGAATTTCTCTCTTGTGTCTCCTCTTTAGCAGGTGAAATGCATGCTCAATTGGGTTAAGGTCTGGCGATTGACTTGGCCAGTCTAAAACCTTCCACTTTTTTGTTGTGTTGGCAGGGTGTTTTGGATCATTGCTATACTGCTTGATGAAGTTCCTCCCAATTAGATTACATTTCTCTGTAAATTGGCAGACAAAATGTTTCTGTAGACTTCTGAATTCATTCTGCTGCTACCATCATGAGTTACATCATCAATAAAGATTAGTGAGCCCGTTCCAGAAGCAGCCATGCAAGCCCAAGCC
>CM074949.1:15148908-15200190 GCA_037577455.1 Pangasius macronema
TATATATATATATATATATATATATATGTGTGTGTGTGTGTGTGTGTGTGTGTGTGTGCTCATTATTTGTTTATGTAGCTATTTTGATCCTCTGCATTATAGATTTAGACATTGTAAAATAAAGAGCATATTTAGTGCTCTCAACTGACTGATTGTATTTATGCTGGTAATTTTATTTTACACAGTGGGAGCTGTGTGTATATATATATATATAGTATTAGAACAATTTGAGAACGGAAAGACTTAGCAACTGGGAATAAATACAGTTAATACATCGCCACAGGGATATATTGGCTTATATATGCAGGCTTATTGGATCTGCTGGGAGGATTTTGTTGCTGACATATGAGGACTATGATTAGTGATAATTTATTATTAGTTTTTTTTTTTTTTTTAAATCCAGTTTTAAAAATGAATGATTTCCAGATGAAACTGAACTATTTTGTCAGTGGGGACTTCTGTTGATACAAATAGCTCTAAAGTAACACATTACAGTCACACTGTTTAGTCATAGAGATTAGTCAGAGGGATGGCATTGTATCTGATACTATAATACCAATAGAAAGATCTCATTTTATAAACGTTTGACATCAATAGTTGGGAATTAAAGTAGCTTGTTATCATCAGGTACATTCAAATTTTCAATCAGAGGCATCACGCGTTACTGGGTATCATAGGACAAGCTATACTTACACTATCCATAAGTCTCTGTCTCAGGGGTTCATGATTGCTGCATACAATGGGTAGATAAAAAAAAACATCCAGTTGTAAAGGACTCCAAGTGAAAATACCACAGGTGGTGCTGTAGTGGTGTCAAGAAATGTTTCTCTGGTAACATTAGAAGTTAGGGACACTAGTAATAACATTATTTTCACCAGTTTGAGGAACCACTATTTGGTGGCCCTACGTCCATCAAAATGTTTGCTCTAGTTTGCATACAAAAGTTCTCATACACCCACAGATAAAAGGTCAAATCTAGACCCCTTAAGTATTCTTCAGTTATCCTCTAGATCAACCTTTAAATGTTCTATAGAACCATACAGAGTTTTCCCTGTCAGAAAGGGTTCCACTTAGAACCCTATTAGGAAGCAAACTGTTAAATATAAAAAGACACTTTTCTAAGAGTGTACACTACAGCTACAGTTCAGCCTCTGAGTTGTGTGGACATTCACTGCAGTCTCAGGCCTTCAGGAGCTCTACCCAGAAAGCACAGTAGATTTCTGTTCTAATTTAGTGCCCTAAATACTTCTGAAGTTTAGTGGAATGGCCGTATCATCCCATATGGACAATCAGTATTTTTGCGATAAGTTCTGTTTCACTGTGCACTAGAGAACAGCTTAAAAAGTTCAGCCAGCAAGCCTATTTAATTATGATGTATACTTCTTCAACAATGTGAATGTGAACACACCATATGCAATTCTGCTGCATTAGTTTTTTCCTTGTTTTGCTCTCCAGGTGTATTTAACAAAGTAAACCTAAAAAAAATCATGCTGAGGTTCTGTAAATGTATTTAGTTTCTTTTATCTATTTACTGCTAATCCCAACAAATGGAGGAGTATAACTCTCATCGATTTTTTTAAAGTTACACAAATGAATTAAAAGCAACTTAATCGAGTTAAAACAGCCTCACTGTTCATAAAAAATATTCAGTATGTGGGCAAATCACCTTAAATATTAATACTCTACAGCACACATGCATACACCTTAATAAAATTAGCTAAAGTTATGGACATCTACATATTTTCACAAATACAGGGTGTCCCAAGTGTCTCCATATGTGAAAATTAACACTTACAGGGAAATGAATTCTTTTCTAGCAAAATGTCTTCTAAAATTTTTATACTTAGTTTTTTTTTCAGATAGCTTTAAGAATGCCTTTGACAAAAGAAGAACATATTGAAATCATTCTCCTGGCTGGATTGGGAAGTTGTCATGGTTGCGATGGGACTTTATGTGGAAACATGGGAAGCAACACACACGACACTGTTGCCAAACTTATTAACAAATTCAAAAAGACTGGAAGTGCTGCGGACCAACCGAGAAGCGGANGCCATGATCTGCCCATAAGCTGTGATCCGAACATGACTAATACTAATACTGATGTCTTCCTTTTAACAATATTAGTTTGTTAACTGTGATGTACAAGTTGCTGTCAAACAAAGATCGTCATAATTACTCACGTTCATATAAACTAACACTATTCTACATTGATGTCAAGTTTACGTGAAGGGCTTGCTAAAACCAGGAAGCTGATAAGATCTGAAACTGTATTTTCATGTGAAATGTGAAAACCTCTTATACTACTCAACTTTAAGTGGATGAACAATTTCTTTATTTTTTACACAGCAATTTAACAGCTTGTTTTCAATATAGCATGCTAAAACACCCCACAAGGAGCGAAAACTGACACTTTCCTTCAACAAAAGCTATTAAATATAATATATTTACAATCAATGTGAGATCTTCCACCGAAGACAAAGATCTTAACACAAGTTCAAAACTTGTTAGTGATATAAGGGCAGCACAGGGATATGAAACATCTTTCAAAGTCCCCATGAGAACTGATGAACAGACTTGAAAATCATATTTACAAGTCCAGAACTGTAGCTTCCAAAGCAGTGCGACTTTTCACGCCTTAAAAAGAAGCAACTTGCACTGGTCGTTAAGAAAGTTGCGCAATTTCGGAAAGTCCACTTGATATGCCCTGTGCGCTGTCAGGAGAAGGGGACATGGCACCAGTCGCTGTTTTAGTCCTTTATATGTGTCTCGTGTCTTCCCGTTTAACGTGTTCGGCGCTCTTTTCGTGAGGTTTGGCTTTCTTGTTCTGATGTGTTTTCACGTGTTTGGCCAAGTGGTCGCTCCTCATGAACCTCTTGCAGCAGTCGGGACAGGCGAAGCGCTTCTCTCCGGTGTGTGTCCTCAGGTGCCTCTGCAGCTCGTCGGAGCGTGTGAAACTTTTCCCGCAGAAGAGCCAGTTGCACACGAACGGCCTCTCTCCGGAGTGCCAGCGAAGATGCGCTTTTAGGTGCGACGTCTTGCCGTAAACTTTGCCGCAGCCGGGAATATGGCACACGTGCTGCTTCTTTTTACCCGGTTCGTCGCTCGAGCTGGACGTCTGGCAGTTCGGGCAGCGACACCTGCGGCACCGGCGCGCTGAAGCGAGAGGGGATTTGGGGTGCAGCAGAGCAGCGATCTGACTCTGGTACTGCGCCAAGTCCGTGTGGCCAAGCACTAAACCCCTCTGAAGAGGAAAACGGTGAGGCGCCAGGGACGGCGGGTGACTTACGGCGTTGCCTTGCTGCAAGCTCCACCATGGGATGTCCTCGGCTGGATTTGGGGACAGCTGTCTCTGCTGTTGGGGTACCAGGCCCGAGTGGCCGGCTACAAAAGCTGGCACGGCGGGTGGCATGGGCGCTGGAGCCGTGTACGTCACAGCGGGGACGTAAGTCGGCGGACACGTGGCCTGTAGTGACTGCACGGAGCACGGCAACATCTTAACCGGCGAGAAGTCGTAAGGGTACGAGGGCTCTGCCGGAGGGGTTAACGGCAGCTCATGGGGAGAGCTGTAGGAGCCTTGGAGGTGCGCGGAAAGTGGAGCTTTAGCTGATAGTCCGAAAGAGGAACTGCTGGAAAGAGCGGGCTGAGGACTCGCCTCGTTACTCCACGGATGGAAAATGCGCGATGGAGAACCCAGGGTCGCGTCGTACGGAACCTGGATGAAGTCGGCTGGGTTGGATGCGTGATGGTGGTGGTGGTGGTGGTGGTGGTGCCCGATCCGGTTACACGTAGCTGCTAAAAGCGCCAGAGGTGAATGCTTGCTGTTCTCCGGTGAAGAGTTTGGAGTACGGTCCTGGATGATCCAAAAACAAGACATGTTATAAAGTTAGCACGTGGGGAGACAATGGAAAAAAAAAAAAAAAAGTCCGATACGCAACTTTTCCATCTGGAGCCTCAGATTTACTCAGTGCCAATTTTAACACCAAACAGATGCAAAGTTTATTAAAAAAAAAAAGAGTAGAGTTAAAAGACGTGTTTATTTGTGTATATTAGACAAAAAGTGTTCTCACAAATCAATGAACAGGATTGTAACAATGATCAAAATTCACGTAAATCTACATTATCCACTGTATCAGTCACATTATTGAAAAACGCACATTTCTAATAGGGGTTCAAACGCCACACGAACCTGCAGAAACGCCTGTAGACTGTCGTTCCTCAGCACAGCCACCGCTGCCATGGCAAACTTTCTCCTTGCGCTCTTTCTGAGTCTCAGGCGAAGAGTCGGAGCGCTGGGGGAAACACAAAAGCGTGTTCCTGTAGAAAAGTGGAGTCCCTGCGCTTCCTCTCCTCCAGATATCCTTGGACCATCTGAGGGACTGAAGGATCACTTCTTAGGATTTGATAAGGACTTTGGTGGGCCGCCAGCCAGTCAGGAGGAAGATTTATTACTTTGAAGTTTGCCGCTGCCCAATCATCAAAGAATAGCGGCTCTTTGAGAGCGGGAAGCAAATCCTTTGAATCCACAAAGCTCCTATGGTGTGTTTGTTGGTCTGGATAAAAGGGCTGATTATTAGGGGGGATGGGCAGGGTGGAGATAAAGGCGGGACAATTAATGAAGTAATCACTATGTGGGAAATGTATATACACAAATAATTGGATTTTCTTGATCAAAGAGCCCTCTCCGCGCGGGGAGCCCGGTATTGGATGGCGGAGTCACCCGATCCCCCCATGCTGTAATTAAGGATTTGTAGCGTGGCCCGTCGCCACAATGCCCCCGTGTTATCTGCACAAATCTATTGGTACGAGGCTTGTTAGATAGCTTCACGGGGGGAGGCGAAAGAGACGGGATAATGCGATTCAACACAAAGTTAATCAGGATTCGACCCATTTGTTTCAGCTAAGACAAGCCATAACAGGGAAAACCCAGAAAACCAATTCTTTTAAAAACTCTTAAAGTAGGCTATAAGAAAAAAAGACCATCTTTAGGACCGCTTTATTTTTACTCTAATGTCGACAGAAATCCTCAATTATAAAATCACTTCAAATCTTATAAAACAAACATAATATTAACTTAAGAAGTGCTCCAACAGTTATTCAGTCATCCCTAATTGAAAGCCACTGTGTGGGAATTCTCACGAACAAATGACAAATGATGCCTCAGTAGTCCACTTGTCAAGTGATTAAGGTGTCATAGTTGACTAGCTTTGCTAATTAAAGGTGTCAAAGTGTCAAAAAGCATGACATTTTTCTTTTGGCGTTTCCTTGAAAAGTTGAGCCTGAATCCCAAATGGCTCCTTATTAGACACGTACTTGCTACCTAGGGTGTAAAAGCTAGTATTTAATAGCCTATATTGAAATTAAAGCCAGGATGGTGCTATTTGGAATCCAGTCGAAGATACTCTGAGGGAGGAGATTCAATCTTTAGTGAAAGGAAACCGTTTTCCCATCACCCACCCACTTCTCCACCTCCTTGTCTACACATCAGTTATCTAAGCAACCCAATCTCAATTGCCCCAACTGCCATATTAAACAGTATTAAACACACTACAGTAGTAAACATTCTACATAACATTTACCATGGTAGTCTTTTCAACATAGCCAATAATCTTTATATATCTTGTTGTACTATATTGAAACTAATCCACATGCATGCCTTATACATTAATACATATATACAGGTATCGTGCAAAAAAAAAGAAAGAAAGAAAAAAAGAAAAGAGAAGTGAAAAAAGAAAAGTGCAGCATGTCAGTCATTGTCGAGTTAAATAACAAAGGGCAATGTTAAAGTAGTGATGAGTAAACTTAACATCAAACTTAAAATGTGCTCATTTTCTTCTATTATAGAGACAAATTAAGCAATTAATAATGGTCCAGATTTTTTATTTTGTATTTCTGCAGGGACTCCCACTGTCCCTAAAAAGTTTACAGTGATTGATTTGGAAGTAGATTGCTTCCTTTGAAGGGATTATTGTGTTCCCAGCCAAGGGGCGAGCTGGGGATTCCCACTGGGCCCAGGGCAACCTCAGCTCCTGCAGTGGGTGCACAACTTCGCAACATTTCTTTTTATTGCCTCTTTATGTTTAACAGTATGAGGCATAGAACGATAATCATCATGTGAATCAGGGGCATTTTTTTATGCAATGGCAAAGTTTAATTAAGGTAAAGTTGCATGTGACTGATTGAAATTTGCTACGTGCAAATATCTTATAACAGCCACTTAAATGACGTAATGGAACAATCAGTTATAATCAGCCTTTACTGGTCATTTATAAGTTTATGGAACTTTTTCTCATGAAAAAAACACAACCAACAGTATAAGACACTATAATCATTATACTTACAGGATAGTTAAATCATGAGAGTTTAATCCCAGTGGTTATAATAGCAATGTGTATAACATTAAGGACATTGCTGCTAAGATTGGTAAGGTAATTAATTATTTCTCCAAAAACAGCGACGTGCAAAACTTTTCTACGAACTCAGACCTTTTCACTCCACAGATTGTTTTGCTGTGAACAGCTACAAATTTGGAGTATCTACTGTTTTCACTCCTACAACTTCCAAAACACTTTGTTCACATAGCTCTAGAGGGACTTCTGTTTGAGAATGTCCTTTTCCCACATTAGAAATTGTACAACCTACACACATATGATTAGTGCAATCTGACAATTTCTTAAATGCTCAATTAGGTCAAACAGATAAAACATTTATTACAATATGTGTATAAAACCTATCACACAGAATATAGCATTTATAACATTAAGTTGTTCTTACCAAGAAAGTACACATAGCCATGTATTTCTACTTCTAACTATATACACTATATGGCCAAAAGTATGTGGACACCTTGATTAGTCACTACTGGCTGTTCCACAGTCTTGGATGAGGCTAAAGTGTGACTGTGGTTTTGCGGTCGCTACACAAAGGCTGTGGAACAGCCTAGCCATAGATATCAGGAGTGCCCTGTCAGTTACCATTTTTAAATCAAAACTAAAAACACATCTTTTCATGCTTGCTTTTTAAATTTTATTGATGATTATTATTATTAATATTACTACTACTACTACTACATCTCTTAGCATTGTTATTTATTTATTGTTCCCTGTCTGTATTTTTAGTCTTTTGTTATTTTATAATTTTACTCTTATGTATAGCACTCAAGAACTCAAGTGACCTGCATAGAGCCCTGATATCAACCCAACTGAACACCTTTGGGATGACCTGGAACACTGATTGCACCGCAGGCCTCCTTGGCCAACATCAGCGCCCGATCTCACTTGTGGCTGAATGAACACAAATCCCCACAGCCACACTCCAAAATCTAGTGGAAAGCCTTCAAACTTATATCAAACATTCATTAGAAAGCATTTCATTTATTCAATTTTCATTGCCAGTGTGGTACAAAACACAGTAGATGAAAAAAAAAAAGTGTGCATACAAGCACTGATTTCAGACAACAAGCCACAATAATCACATAAAAGTCTAAAGTTTTATTTAGCACTCTTTTCAGTGTTAGTGTGCCAAAACCCAGTCACGACTCAATCCCATAACCCACCCAATTATATCTTTTCCACCGGACAATGTGGTACAGTTCAGCACATTACCCATAATCCTCCATGCACTCGCTCTTTCCACTGCTAAGAGAGCCGTGATGTAACTAAGTATCTGTGTTGAATTTGGTTACCCTCTTTACTCAGGTACCACACGAGCGAGCCGGGACATATGGGTGGAGCTAAACATAGAGAAGAGCATTGACTGATCAAACACAGTTGCACAAATGCTTGATTATGTCTTTGACTGGAATAGATACTCTACCAGCGTAAATAGCATTCTACATGCATTCTACCATCAAATGAAAGATGCCTGTTTTCAAATTCATTTTATTTGAATCTTAATTTTAGTACTTATGCCTATCATTTCAACAACGGAGTTCCTCCTGACAAACTCCTCCTACTTTCACGGTTAGGGTTACCAAACAGGATGACGACACGCACTCGCTCAGCATACGCATAGTTCTGGGTTTGCATTTGTGTACTGAGCTGTGGTAAGGCATGTTGTTCGGTGGAGAAGCCCTAGTCGAGTAGACTGAATAAACTAAAAGAAAATATAATGAATAAAATAAAATAAGTTTAGAAAATGAATAAAATGTAGAATGTCATAAAAACCAAAGTGAAAGATAAAAGAGCATGTTCAATGAATGGAATCTTTTTTTTATAGCAGTTGGCAAGAAAAATAATAATATAACAAAACTGGAATAGATTAAGACTGACATCAATTAAACCACAGAAATCCATATGCTTGAAAGTTAAATCGTAAATTTATGGTCCCATTCTTCATACCAAAAATGACATAAGTAGCACTTTAAAAATAACAGATATACACTATAATGCCTCAGTATTTACTGTAATATACAATATAGATCTGTTGGTTAGGACTTCAAGATGGCAGTCTGTGTGTGGAGGGGGAGAGAGAGAGAGAAAGAGAGAGAGACATTAATTAATCATGATGAGAAATGATCAATACATGGCTTTAGTTAAATTACATGAGCATTCATTTAAACTGTATCTAAAGCACACAGTGATTAACACATTTTACTGATATGCACTACGTGGTTATAACTTTGTAGATTAAAAAATGACATTTAGTTTCCATATTTGGGTCTCTCACATAGAAAGGTCTAAGTGAATAAATTGTCTTTTTATGTTCTATGAACAGACTGCAGAAAAAAAAGGAAAAATTGGTTCCACATCTGTCTCACACACAAGAAAGGGAGCATGGGAAAGAGAGAGAGCCAGAACAGGAAAGATGGAATGAGAGAAATGAGAGAAGTGAGAGAGAGAAATGCTCGGGGCTACTGGGTACTTGAGCCGCTGTAATGGTGTCTCGTATGAGAAAACATCTGTGAATTTCCTCAGTGATCTACAACAAAGTCTAACTCAGAGCAGTCACTCAGTGAGCCTTTGAAGTCACTGCCTGACAGAAAGCTGCCATTGTACTCAGGCTCCACTGCACTGCTCTGCACTCTCGACTCTCCAACATTTTCCCCTGAAATCTGATATGGCTGGCCCTCTTCAAGCTGCCAGGCAAAAGCTTGGCTGCATGTTTAAAGGTCAAACCCAGACAGACCTGGGGTCATGAGAGGAGGGAGAGGTCATGATCCAAACAGCAGCCACAGCTCCGTGTGTGGCAACATGACTGTGGGTTGCTGAGGGCTGCCAGTGCAGGGTAATTGGTAAGAGCCACGTTCGAAGTTGATCACGTTCAAAGTTGCTTTATTTATTTATTTATTTTTTTACAATCAAATTTACTGTCACAGCATCCCCGTTAACTAGTAAAATTAAGTTATACCTGATAAACATTTTTGGATAAAGGAAACTAAACTTAAATTAGCACATGGCAGGAAGGTACCATGACAAGATAGTTTTGTGTGGGACCTTTTTTATAAGGTCCACAAGGCAAATCACATGTTGATATTAAAGTGTTTATGAAATATGTTGTTGTTTGTATAGTCACAGCTAATTCTATTCCTTTAAGTTTTCTGCAGCAGGATAGACTGAAGGACAGACAATATTTCACTTTGTGGTTTTTTTGGTAACATTACAAGCTGCATTTACCTTAACTGCTGAGGAAATGACTGTACATAGCTGCTATAACGCAAGTGACTAAGATTGTGATTTCCAGTAGGCTGCTTTGTGATATTGTAATCCTTGTATATGGCCACGCATATTCCTGGCAGTCCTGTAGCCTCTTAAAGAGGAGTAGGATGTCCGTCCTCTTAAAAGCAGATAATGGAAGAGACTATGTGTTGCTTATTAGTGTGATCCATCCACACTTCAGGACTAGCAGCACTGTGTGAAGGTGTTACTCTGGGTCTGATATAGCAGCCAGGCAGGACAGACACAGTGGAGCTGAACCTGGAGAGCTGCTGCTCTAGCTCGAGGTGTTTCTCTAAGGCTGCTCCTCCCGACTGTGAGCGACAGATTTGTTTCTTTGCTTCCTGAATCTAAAAAGGGCCTGTGCCATCCTTGTTGTGCACACACAGCTCCCATTTACTCAATGACAGCTGCTCACTCCATCTGGGAGGGCTTCAGCAAGGCCAAACAAAACAGGTTACACCTTCGGCCATGCCAAGTCCTATAGCCTCCTTCAATAGGTACAAACAACAGGGGCTAATCGCAATTTCACGCTCTGATTTGCTCCACAATTCCCTCCAAACCCTGCAGGCCCAGAAATGTTAAATAAGCTCATTTTCAGTAGAGACAGGATACATGCTCACCCATATGGTCATACGGATTACTACACTATAGTCCTGCTGTAGCAGTAAGCACTGATAGCTAGTCATTGATAGTGCCTTCTAGTGCACGGTGTATTCAATGTTATGGGGGTAATGATATACAAAATTCAAATTTGATATGATATGGTACAATACAGTGGTACAACAAAAATAAGCAATGGCTGAATACAATGTTGCTTGAAAGTTTGTGAACCCTTCAGAATTTTCTTTATATCTACATAAATATAACTTAAACTTTATCTACTTTTCATACAAGTCCTAAAAGTAGATCAAGAGAACCCAATTAAACAAATGATACAAAAACACTATACTTGATCATTTATTTATTGAGGAAAATGTTCCAAGTTCAGGGATCTATCAAAGTCTGTTCTTCACAGCACGTTTGTGGAAGTGTATCATGGCACAAAGAAAGGAGATTTCTGAGGACCTCAGAAAAAGAGTTGTTGATGCTCATCAGGGTGGTAAAGGTTACAAAACCATCTCTAAAGAGTTTGGACTCCACCAATCCACAGTCAGACAGATTGTAAGTCCGTGAGGTCACAAAGGAACCCTGGGTAACTTTTAAGCAACTAAAGACCTCTCTCACATTGGTTAATATTAATGTGCATGAGTCCACCATCAGGAGGACACTGAACAACAATGGTGTGCATGGCAGGGTTGCAAGGAGAAAGCCCATGCTCTCCAAAAAGAACATTGCTGCCCATATGCAGTTTGCTAGAAATCACATGGACAAGCCAGAAGGCTATTGGAAAAATGTTTTCTGGAGAGATAAAATCAAAATATAAATTTTTGGTTTAAATGAGAAACATTATGTTTGGACTAAGGAAAATGCTGCATTCCAGCATAAGAACCTTATCCCATCTGTGAAACGTGGTAGTGGTAGTATCATGGTTTGGGCCTGTTTTTCTGTATCTGGGCCAGGATGGCTTGCCATCATTGATGGAACAATGAACTCTGAATTATACCGAATTCTAAAGGAAAATGTCAGGACATCTGTCTATGAACTGAATCTCAAGTGAAAGTGGGTCATGCAGCAAGACAAAAACCATAAGCACACAAAGAAGAATAAAGTAAGAATGTATTGGAATGGCCAAGTCAAAGTCTGAACTTAATCCAATAGAACTGTTGTGGAAGGACCTGAAGCAAGCAGTTCATGTGAGGAAACCCAACAACATCCCAAAGTTGAAGCTGTTCTTTACTGAGGAATGGGCTAAAGTTCCTCCGAGCCGATGTGCAGGACTGATAAACAATTAAATAAATAAAACTTTTAGTTGCAGTTATTGCTGCACAAGGGGGTCACACCAGATACTGATTGCAAAGGTTCACATACTTTTGCTACTCACAGATTTGTAATATTCAATCATTTTCCTCAATAAATAAATGACCAAGTATACTTTTTTGAATCATTTGTTTAAGTGGGTTCTTTCTATCTACTTTTAGGATATGTGTGTGAAAGTCTGATGATGTTTTAGGTCATATTTTTGCAGAAATCTAGAAAATTCTAAAGGGTTCACAAACATTCAAGCACCACTTAGGTGGTTAGCCTTAAGTTTCCATTTTTAATTGATTAAAACATTCAACATTATACAAGTACAGTAATTGAAACTTAATAATGACACAGTGTTTGTGTGAGCAATTCAAACTCTTAGCAGCATATAATGAAACAAAGCTGTGCATTAAAATGTAACGGAATTTAACATGGCTAATTAAGCATTAGCTCTCTGGCCAGGCTTTCACTGTTGAACAGGGTTGCCAGGTCTCAGCAAAATTTCCACACTAATATCATCTCAAAATCTGTATAAAAAGACCTGAAACTAGCCTAAGACATATTTTCCCAAGACTTGTGCCTTAAGTGACTTAATTTTTCCATCCTCAACCTTGTTTTTCAAAAGAATCCCAATTTGCAGGAAATACTGAACCTTGCAACCCTGCTGTCACTCAGCTCTCTTTAGTTCAAACATGTTTTTGAATCCTGCATTCTCCACTACTGAGCAGAATCTCATATCTGCACCTAGGAACTTTCTGCTGTGAAATCGCCACTGTGATTTCTTCAACCTGGAAAGAAATAGCAGGGTAAAGCTGTCTGAAAGACTCAGTGGTATGTAGGATGAAATGCATACTTTATTATGCAGTCTGTTGAATGTATTGTTCGACATGCAGACTTATCGAATCAAGAGCCTCTTATCAAATGAAACGATACCATACACTGCATTCTTACACGTCTGGAAATCTTATCCGGTATTGCAGCATCAGGTAGGTAATCAGTTAGCTATTCCTTAAAAGACATGAAGCAGTGCTTAAGTAGAAGGCACACAAACTCTTTAGGGATCTTTTTTTTATATTCCATTTTGTATTCGCATAGTGGTCATGCAAATGTGGGTAATTCAGTGGTACATAGAAAGCCCTCAACAAATTGCAGGTGTTAGAAAGCAGAAACAAAGGCCACTACAACCCCTAATGGCATCTCCCATCATTAGCAACTCTTTGATGTGCATACTCCACTCTCTCTTTTATCTCCTTCCCCTTCTCTCACTCACTCTCTCTTTCTCTGTCTTCATTAATGCAGTCTATAGGGAAGGTGCTTCGACACAGAGCCCCCCCCCACCCCACACACACACATACACCCCCACCCCCCACACACATCTGACATCTGTCTGCCTGCTACACATGTCCCACACTCAGGCATCAATCATCACACAGGGTTAAAAGTAAATATATATTAAACTACCTGCTTATTCAGTACTCATGACAGACAGCATAGATGTGCTGCAAGGACAACTTGCACCAAGCGTGAGCTTTAAAGCTAAGTCTTATCGTATGCGTGCGATTGCGGTGCAGAGTATTAGCATGAAGCTTTGTAAAGAATGTATTAACAGCAACTCTGTGCATATATATCAGTGTGCATGTATGTGTGTGTCTGTGTCAATAGCAGGTTACCTGCTTTACATCTCAGCAGGTCTAAAAGAGAAGCTTTAGAAACACTGCTATTCAAACTCCTGCTTTGAACTCTGAAGGATATAGAGGCAGGACAATGCAAGCCTATTTGTGTTCATCCTTTGAAGTCGGCCCTCACTATTAATATGAGACAGAATATCCTGTCTGACAACAAATACTTTTTTCTGCCTTCCACTGAAGGATTACAGCTCTGAAATATCTAAAAGGTGGCACTGCTTTTGGTACGATGGAGAAAAAAGGGAAGAAATGCAGTTTAGAACAAACAGCTAAAAAGGAATAACTTTGGTGGTGCACAACATGAACCACATTAAACGAGTTTGTCTGCAGCTCCAGATGCACACAGCTCTTTAACAGGAAGAAAATAATGGGCAGTCATGTTTTTATAGAACGGTATTAACAAAAACAGGTGTAGGACCTATGTTGTTTACATCTTGCGGCCCTTCAGTGAAAGAGCTAACCCATCACTGGTCTGTAGATACCTCTTCTCTTGATAAAGAATAAAGCCATTTTTTAGAAAGACAGAAGAAAGGTACAACCTTAAAAATGTTTTGGGCACACAATGTAATCTTATCTTCTATTTAAAGTATGTATAAGCCAATTGTAAGCCACTCATTGCCTTGTCTGGGGAGTGGCTAGCCAGGACACATGGAGACAAGAGGAAATTAGTGAAAGAGAAACTCCACCAAGGCACCGCACTTCAGACGTATTCATTGAGACAAAAAACTTGAGAGCTTTTCCCAAATTGATTTCCATGCCAAAGCAGGGCCAAAATGATATAGGAAGCAAGATCCCTGTTCGCGGAAGAGAGACTCGAGGCTGTTGGAGTGACCTATTTCAGCCTGAGTGTTTCTGAGAGACTGAATATTCTCAGATAGAAAATAATTCACACGGAATATTTGAATTATCTCAGAATTCTGAGGCACAACAAAAAAAAATTGGACACCTTGGGCAGTAATTCAAACTAGGGCTACACTCTGAGTGCAATACACACTACATTATTAAGTATACTGGATTGTTTTGTGATTAAACTCTTGTTACAAAGACATCACAGTACAAGGGATCTGATCGTGAATCAGTTCATTCTGCTGAAATAAATGAATGTATTAGGAAATGAATGTATTAGGAAATGAATGTATTAGGAAATAAACCAGGAAGTTTTTTTTAATACAAAATGGCTGTGGCCTCTCAAACAACCAACCCTAACATTAGATTAAACTCGTACAGCAATATACAATTTGAACAAATAATAAACGGGTGAAGTTTTTAATATTGATTTTTGTGAACAAATGAAATGTACCTCTGTGGCTGAGTGATCCAAAACATGCACACTCAGTGCACACTCAGTTCTATCACCCTATCCTATGAAGATCAAAATCTTTGCATGGGCCCTGGGGTGTCAACAAAAATGCGATGAAGCATGATATGCAAATCGTAAAAACAGTGCCACAAATCTTCTTGCCCATGAAGTAGGAAAAACATGTTTCTGCAGATTTTTCACAGAATGGATGTTCCATCTTCAAGCAGCACAACACCGTTTACTCAGTTTTAGTGTCTTGATAAATATGGGAAATATAAATGAGCAGGAATTGCATCACAATCCCAATCATGACAGGCTTATCTCTTTCTAAGAGCTGTCTCTCTTGAATAGGAGGATCAGCAGAGGCGAAGCTGGTTATCTCACTCCTCAAAGCAGCTTCAGTTTAGTGATTTTATCATTATTGACTTGATAAGATATATTTAATGAAAAAAAAAGATATCAAAGATCTAAAAGAGAGAATAAGCATTGTGGAATTTCCTGCACTTTATAAGTAGATTTGAGGCTTTGAACGGGAGATGTGGATGGTCTGCGTTTGATACGGGTGCACACACAGCCACTGAGAGGAGCATGGGAGGTCCTGCTCACTGTACAGCTCCAGATTCACTGGTTCTCTCTGTATGCTCATTAAGCCTGTCCTGCATGTCCCTACACAACCAAGATTACAGTTAAAGACATTACAACACGGGATGCTCTGTATTTAAAAGCAAACATGTGTGTGTTTGTTGGTCTGACTGTGTATCAGCAAAGACAACTAGACTGGAGTCTAGTGCAGTACAGCCAGTGTCTCTGAGCTTTGATTAGGAGGGAACAGAATACTACCGATGTTACTCGTGAATACTGAACGCCCTATGCCAGAAAAAGCAAGTCCTCTGTCAGATGTGCTTAAAGCACGCTATTAACGTCACTACGTATTTATTTAATATCTGCACTGTCATTGCTATCAAAGCAAAAATGTGTGGGAAATTGATCAATAATCAGAAAAGAGAGACAGAGAAACAGACAGTTAATATACAGAATAATTTATTGAAGTGAATATACAGATAATGAGAGAGAGAGAGAGAGAGAGAGAGTTTAGTTTATGTTCTGGGCCACAGTGCTTGCTCTACAAGTACAGCAGGGAAACAGTTACTACATGCAGTGTTTTACTTATCAATTTTTAATTCATATAATTTAATTCTGAATTCCTAAGCAAAGCCAGTATTATACTAGTAAGAGAGTTTTTTTTTACACTGTCCTTTTTCTATCATATTTGTGTGTATCCATATAAAAATACTATAGACATTATGCCGCTAATATGTTTCTGTTAAAGTAGACACTTGTTGGTGAGTTGTAAGTGTGTATTCAATTGACATATTATGACATTATGGAATTACATTTACACTTTATAAAAGTATATAACTGTCCGTGCACAAGCCAACCGTGGTGAATATTCGTCTGATGTCTGGTGAATAGAAAAGGATGAGGATGTTTGCTGATTCACACGATCAGTTGTTATTGTAATGTATAATTAGCTCAATGTCATCAATGTTTATAAAATTAATTTTTATATTTCATAAGCTTTCTGTTTGGTATCAGTTTAAAGTTTCTCTTTGGCATCATGGCCGGGTCAATAATTCCCAAAAAATTCCCCAAAAATGTGAGAGATAAACTCAGTAACATGTTAAATTGAATTTTCTCAAAATCACTCATCAAGTGGACTGGCCAAGTTCAGAACATATTGAAAATGGATTTACTTCTTGCCTGTTTGGCTCTGTGTGTGTGTGTGTGTGTGTGCGCGTGTGTGCGTGTGTGTGTGTGTGTGTGTGAAACCCTAACCTGCTATGGACTAGGCTGGGGCTTGGGTCGAGGCTGAGCAGCAGCACTGTGTTATTCTTTCAGCTCTGGCTGAGCAGAGCTTCTCTCTTCAGTGGAGAAACCGGAGCAGGACCAGAGGGAGGAGGAGGGATAGAAGAGAAATCTTCCTCAGGGACAGACTCTGCTGCCAACAACAATTTATAATACTCATCCTCTCCATCCAGAAGCTTGATCTGACTGAGGTGTGAAATATATTGAAGGAAGAAATAAAGAAAGAAATGGAAGCAATAAGAAGGTGGGGGAAAGATAGACAAACAGGGGATGAAAAATTAAATGTAAAGGAATGGCAAGAAAGAAAGAGACATAACAGANAAGTTAGAACGCTCTCTCATAGCAATATTACATTCTATTTTGCTCCAGGGAGCAATAGGTAGTAAAATGTTAATCCTTTAAATGCCAGGATAAGAGAGTGAGTGAGAGAGAGAGAGCGGTCATATACATATTTCACAATTAAATTTGCATTCATGCACAATTTCACTTCCCTGCCTGGAACTAAAAAAAAAGAGCAAGCTATTTAAAAGCACTTTATTTTGAGATCTGAATTTACATTTGAAGAAAACAAAATCCATCTCTGGTTCCCCACTTCCACAAAGGACCTGGTCTGTTTAGATATGGCACTGAGAAGAAAGTAGGAAAGGCAACTATTTACCCAAGTTTTCTGGGTTTCCTCTTGCTCCCCTGGTAATCTAGAGCTCTCTGTAGAGAGAACACACACACACACACACACACACACACACACACACGCAAAAAGTCAGAGAGAGTCAGAAAAGATGAGTAAATGAACGAACGAGCAAGAATCATTAATTTTTAATTCAAAGTGATTTTTGCGTTGAATGCGAACAGATGCTGATAATATCAGAAGTCACAGCATAATTTTTTTGATCAAAGAGAGCTGGGGTGAGCCTGATGAAGCATGCATCTTGCTCGGCTTTGATAAACCACATCAATTATTCACCGTGAAGGCAGACATCCTCACATGAAAGCAACAGATAAAGAGCAGAAGCCCATGCTGGAGACAACAGAGCCCGAGCGTGGGGGAGCTGCTGGTTCAGGAGGAGGCCCGCGTGGCTCACGGCTCTGGCACAGGTACATTTAACTCTATTATCATCAGCAAACAAAGTCAGACAAAGGGCTCTATTCTGGCTTTGAACTCACATTGAGTTGGCTGTAGTAAATACTGTCCTCTGGGCTGTTCAGTAGTTTGGGTTGCTGGCCTCGACGCCGAGGGGCGCGCTGTAGCAACTTCGCTGCAGGACCTGAAGGAGACACAAACACATGCAGAAGCGCACAGAGAGATCAGTCACACACTGCCAAGAGCGACAAGTCTCCTACTGAGCTCTCCTACAGAAATCACATTAAAGCAGCATTGCAATTACAGATGAAAAACCAACACAAGCATACAACACACATAACAGCAAACAGCCAAAACACTCTGATGTAAGGAGTGTATGCTGTACATGTGCTGAAAAACCCAGTTAAAACTCTCATGCTCACAAAGCAGACAGCTCAGTGCAATAGCATGAAATAGCATGAGTCCTACAATATTAATCACACCAGTGCCTACTTTTACCCCATACAAAACTGTGCGTAGGTTTAGAACATTTCAGTTACAGTGTCAATCTAGCAAAGAATTAAACACTATGGGGCATGCCGTTACAGAAAAATAATAAGCGACGGGGTGGCGCTTTCTGATCACAACAGGTTCTGAAGTGTTTTATTCCTCTTATATTGGAGCAGTTCGCCAACTATTACAACTTTTAATTTAGTAACCAATGACGCTTCATACCTTTCTATCAGTTTATAGTTAATGTTTTGGAATGTCGATGAGACAAGTTAGTTCCGGTCATCACTTATGTTACAGCAGCTATAGTCTTTCTCTTTTTCTTTCTTTCTCTCTCTTGAAGTTAATAAGAGAAAAAGCAGCTTGCCATTTCACATAGAAACTGAACAATATGAATGCCTCCTAACTCCTCAAAGACTTCCCCATGTCTGAAAACTTACTAACCATTACAAAGCACTGACACTGGAGACTCCTTCCATAAACGTTAAATAACCGTCTCCTTACAGAAAGCTTCACCATGCCAACAATTACACATTTTTCTTTGCTAAATAATAGCACGTTTTCTTAAAAAGCCATTTATTATTTAGTCTTAGATTATGTGGAATGTTTGCCATACAAAATCCCTGTGAATGAGCCGTTATTATAGAAACAATAACGTATTACAAGCGCATTAATATAAACCTTGTGTCGGCACCACTGTCAGAACAGCTATGACAGAAAATTAATCAACGCCTTCAAACTCATCAGATTCGACAGCACTGTGGTGTAATATTCTGTAACAGACCCCCTTGTTCAAACCGAATGCTGATCTTGACAAACTATTGTTAAAACTGATGAAGTTATATCCATCGTGTACATGAGGTATACATTTTTATGCACTTTTCCCATATTTTTATAGCTCCTTTGCTTTTTCTTGAATGACTTCGGCAAATATTTACTGGCGCAGCTGGGCTACAGGTGTTCAGCTATTGATTAAGTCAAGGTAAAGTGCAACTAAATACACAATCCAGATGCACAATCAGTGTGTGTGGTGCTGAGAGCTTCATCATTTTCCATCTCTGTTTGCTGATAAAACAAGCAAGCCCCACCACACTGGTCTGTTCAGCCATAGAAGCAGATTTTATACACCATAGAGTCTAAAATTGATGGTAAATATTTTCTCTCCATAAACCACTTTAATGAGGTTCACTGAGCGCATTAACAAAAGCGTGTTCAGACCTGTAGAATGTATGATCACAGGATGTCTATGTACTGAAATGTGTGGATTTACAGTTATTGTAGATCAAACAGCATGTCAGTGAAGCTGGGAAACTTGTGCTCTCATGTTCATGTTTCATCTCTCTTCTCTTTTAAAATTTCTGATCCACAAAAGCAGCAAACTAAAATCCAGGACACCTTTACAAGGCAGCATGTATATTTAATGCCTGTTCCTGTTTTATCTTGGAACCATAGTTTCAAGCTTCTTCTGCTCATCATCGCTCCAGTTCCTGCTGTCGAGGTGGTGTTCACTAACACACACTTACAGTGGAACTTGACAGAGTACCAACTTTGAAAACACATGGTCACATCTCAATCCTGTGTCTACTTCAAAGCTAGGAGATTTCTCTCTCTACATCTGCATTTTTTTTCAATGTAATTTCCCTCTATATGGATTTTACTCGTGCTTCGTGTTCAGTGATGTGCCTCTGTTCATGGCTTCCCTGCACGTAATAAAGGCACTGACTTATGCATAAAAGCAAAACCTTTTTCAGTGGTGCTGCCTAGAAAGTTTTCTATCCAGAAGTTGGGTTTTCCTCCAAATTCACAGCCAACAGTTCAAAAAAATTGAGAATCTTTATAATTAATTAATAATCACTTAGCTGTAGACTTGAAGTTATTAAAAACATGGAAACATGCTCTTAAAATTACACACATACCACTTAAAATAAACTGTAGTGAATATTAGAAGGGTCTTTTAGGTTTTGAAAACGTTAGATTTCCTTAGATATTATAAACAAGTCTTTATGATAATGATTACTTTACACACGCTACATAAAACAATCAGACAGAAAAAGCTCCTTAAAACCCATATCATCTACCAAGCTTCACTGCCTAGCAAAAACAAGGAAGGCAAAAAATAAAATAATAATAATAGCTCCACCTATCTTTTCAAAATGTTCTACAGATTAATCAATTAACATCTTGAAGCCTAACAAGTTTTTTAAGACAATTTTGCATGCTATGACTGCACTTTCTTAATACAAACAGTGAATCTTTTCCATCAAGCCATTAAGTTACAGGCAGCACAGCCTCCTTCTTCCCTAGATCTTGTCCAGCATAGCTCTGAGATGTGTTTGGTGTCATAAAAAGACAAACATTACTAGGATAATTTTTACACTTTACAAAGGAAAGCAACTGATTCACAAGCCATGTACTGCACTGTATACTGTAACCCAAATCCAGATCAATTTATCAGCTGCCATAGAAGATTCTCCATCATACAAGAGTTAAGTACCATCCTGGGGAAACAACTGGAGTATGACACATTTAAATATGGATGTATTGTATTGTATGTATTGTGCACTACATAGTTAGAGGACAAGTGGATGTTGAAAGAGGACATCACTGGCTGGAGGGCAGAGAGACTGAAAGTCTGAATGAGAAAAGAGGAGGAGCAGGAGGGAGGGATGGGCGGAGGGTGCTGTGGTATGGTGATGCACTGTATGGATTTGCTGAGTCAGACAGACAGGCAGAGCGACAGACAGACAGACAGACAGACAGATACATACACACAGACACACACACACACACACACACACACACACACACACACACACACACACACACACACACAATGTTAACCCAGAGCTAGTGCTGTAATCTAATTTTAAGTGGGTCAGTCACCTAAGATGATTATAAGCAGTTAAATAAATTGAAAATAACACAAATACTTGATTTGTTAAAAAAAAAAAAAACTAAAATAATAAAAATGAAATTATTACAAGTTTATGCAAATACATATTTATATAAATTCACTGCTTCAGGTTACAATGCAATAAAATGATGAGTATAAACATGAAACATAAAAAGGAGTGAATATGAGTAGGATCAATAGATAAGATACATTGCAAAGAGACACATTAAGATACATTAAAATAGCCATTGCTGAAGTATTTGATATAAGTATTTTAAAATAGCCGTTGCTGAAGTATTTTATATATAGAAGTGCTGAAGGTCATATCCTACAGAGCAGCTGCTTGAGAGTAATGAAAAATACATAGTTAAATGACATGATACTGAACCACAGACTCAGCGCAAGTGTGTGTTTGTGTTTGCAAGTAATAACTGACAAAGGGCAGTACAGATCCCCAACAATCATTTATTTATACACTATTAATTAATCATAACAGACAGAAAGAAAGAAAAAAATATCAGTAATAAGTTTAATAAACTATTAATGGTTAAGTTTGTTGTTTAAGCTGCAGCCTTGAATATAATAAATGTCTGTATCTCTACATAAAAAGGGTGAGATTTATTTTTTTTAAAGATAGGTGAAGCGTTCATAATCCAAAGCAGCTTTCATGATATGGTTCTTGAAACATCTCTTAAATCCCTTGGAAGTCAGAGTCAGAAGCTCCTCAGAAACTTACATAAAAGAGATACTAAAAGCGATTTTAGGATGTAAACAAGGGATGACTATTGATTCTGTCCTGTTATCACATGTTGTGATCACCTGATGCATTATGGGCTAGGATAGACTACAGGGCTTTTATTTATTCAGATGCTAAAGCTGAAGCAGGAAAAGGCATCATGGTCTATAAGGATAACTCATCAGCACATGGCTTTGATCTCTAAATGAAGCATGTGCAGACCAGACCAGAAACTTGTACTCTGTGGCACACACAACAACACAAACATAACCAGACTCTGAGGAGGACCCGTGCGCGCACACACACACACACACGTACACACACATACACACTAAAACGAACACACGCACACATGCACACATGCGCACACACCCCACCACCACAAACATAACCAGACTCTGGTTACCAGGACACACACACACACATGCCAGACCCTGTGCTTTTTAGAAAACACACCCCAAATAATGTGAAACTGGCAACGGCTAAAGTTTGGGTCTGGTTTTTCAGTGATTTATGGCCATGAATGACTCACGCGTGATTATATCCCATGTGTTCTACTGAGGATAGGAACACTCCCACAGGGAATACTCATAGTACTGTAATTACCTCTGGAGAGACCAGAGCCATGTATGTGCTAAAAGAGCAATAACTTTAGGCAGGAAACACATGCTGATGTGACCATGATGTGCTTACTTAAGTCTTCTACTGCTCAAAGAGCAGAGCAAAAAGCACAGGGAGAAGGGGAAAAGTGAGAAATTCAATCATTGATCAATCAATTCCATGGCTATACTACAAAGATGTCTAGGTGTGTGTGTCCTTTTCCCACCAAATAGGACACCCACCTAATAGGAGCACAAAGAGCAAGATCAACTGATTAAACAAACACCAGCTCTTTGCAAATAAGTTCAGACATCTCCTTGTACTATTTCTTTGGAATATATACTACATGTAAGCAGTTTCTTTCCCTGCACTTGTAGACTCAGGTGGAAAAGACACATGTACACTACATGGCCAAAAGTATGTGGAAACCTGATCATCACAGCCCTATGTGCTTGTTGAACATCCCATTCCAAACCATGGGTATTAATATGGAATTGGTCCCCCTTTGCTGCTATAACAACCTCCACTCTTCTATCAAGGCTGTCTAATGTTGGAAGTGAAGGTCTGGCATGCATCCCAAAGGTGTTCAGTGGGGTTGAGGACAGGGCTCAGTGTAGGCTATTCGAGTTCTTCCACTCCAATCTTGGTAAACCACGTCTTCAAGGACCTCACTTTGCGCACAGGGGCATTGTCATGCTGGGGAATTCTAATGCTACAGCATACATTCTAAACAATTGTGTATGTCCAGCTTTGTGGCAACAGTGTGGGGAAGGCCTACATGTGGATGTGATTTTCAAGTGTCCACATACAGTACTTTTGGCCATATAGTGTATCACTACTACTCATAAAACCAAACATCTGACTGATTAAAGAGCAATTTTATCTCTTATTTAGATAATGTCTGAGTTTAGATAAAAATAGTGAGTTCACCAGCTTATCCCTGAAAAAAGTTGTGGGTTGAAGGACGATTCATGTCATGTTGATGTCTATTTGGCACAAAGATGCTCACATATGCAAACAGACAGAGAGAGAGAGGCACCAGAGAGAGAAAAAATTACCTCCATCAGATGAGACAAGACAAAGGAGTACAGTATTAAGAGGGATTTGAAACCATAAAAAACATTCAGAAAAATAATTGCTGGTAAAGCAACTCAAGAGCAGACTCAAGGCACTTGTGCTTCCAACCAACTGAGAAGAAATACATAGCATGATGGATTTAAAATAAGATTGTACACATTAAGCAAATGAAGCGCTGCTCCACTACTAATAATTCAGAAATTCATCTTCAGTAAACACTTAGCTGTCTACTTCTGGCAAGCAAGTATTCTACCGTATCTTTCTATGGTTGACCCACCCAATCTTTACATCACACTGTCAGTTAACACAAAAGGAACAAAAGAAATTTAGCTTGGTGGCAATGCAAGAAATCAAATGTATGAAAACCCAGCACAAAGGCATTAATGTCTCTATCGACAAAGACAGTACAGAATAATAACTCATATCGTAAATGTTAACTTATTAAAGACAGTCTGAGCTGTAGCGAAAAACATCCAGTTAACTTATCGTACTGACATTAAGAGGATTAAGAAAGTTACAGCCAACTTTTCTGCCATATTCCCACTAGCAGACCAAGATCTCCTGTTGCGTGCGTGCCTTATGAATAGTCTGGTTTAAAGAGCAGGAATACACTGGGTATTAGATATTTGAGACAGTTGATGAAGACAGGTACACTGGAGAGCAAGAGTAACAGAAAGAGGCAGTGTGAGAGAGAGAAAGAAAGTGATGGATAGAGGGAGAGAGAGGGAGGGAGTTATGCCTGTAGAACACAAAGTGGGTGTATCAGCTGACAAAAGGCCGTCAAAATGAGCTCCAGATGTGTATAAAGATTACGGAGGGTGCTATGATGAACAAAACCTGCTAAAACACCTTTTTTATATACATATACAGCCCATTGATTTCATGTACAGAACACGGCTGGAATCAGGGATCACAAAATCTCTGAAAATATTTTATTTTGCCCCTGTACTGTCTGGGCACGTTCATAGTTGTTAATCTTTTAGCAGACTCCAATGATGTTTGCATGTGTGTATGTACCTTCACATCAGTCACATGGGTTAGCTAGCACCATAAGACTATTAGGAATAATGTCAAAGTGGTTAGCACCAGGTACCCCAACAAAATCCAAAAAACAAAGAGAAAGATATTAAAGAAAACAAAGAAATTGTTAACTGGAAAATTCAGGCCACAACAATACTTAACTGATTGTTATAGAATTTGTTAATTTAGCTCACTCACTAATGTGAGTGCAAAAAAACAAAAGCATCCAGTGAGCAGAAGTTCTGTGGGCAGAAACGCAGAAAAGGGAAAATAGCCAGGTTTGAGCTATCTGGAAGCTAAAGGTAACTCAAATAACCACTCATTACAACCATGGTGAACATAAAATCATCACAGAAAGCAGAACACATCAATCCTTATGGCAGATGGGCTACAACTTTGGAAGAACACATTGGGCTCCACTCCTGTCAGCCAAGATCCAGAATCTGAAACTATATTAGGCACTCCAACTGGACAGTTGGAGAAAGACTCTGTGATATTTTTATAATATTCAACTGTCTTCTGACTGATTATTGTATATGTGTAATTTGTATATTGAAGAGTAAGTAAGAAAAAAAATGACTTGATGTCGTCAGTATAACTGTGGTAGGAGAAGCTATGTGAAGATCACCATAACCAGGAGAATGGGTATAGAGGAAAAAGAGAAGAGACATAAGCACTGAGTCTTGAGGGACACCAACAGAGATTCTACATGAAGCAGCTGTGAATCTTAATGTCAGCTGATACAAGCACCCTCCCAGGTACGAAAGAAATCACTGCCATGTCTATCCAGTGATTCTGAGTCTGGTGAGAATAGACAGCAGGATATTGTTAACTGTGTTGAATGCTGAAGAGGTATGGATCAATCAAGACCGCTGCATGAATAATAAACTCTGTTGAGTAAAACTGGTTTAAAGCCAGACAGGTTGGGATCTTGGAGCTGATTTTTATCAAGCACAACCCAAAGCAGAGAACAGGACCATCCAGATCACTTACACAAAGCCAAAGCAATATGAGACAGTACTTGTGTTACTTCACTAGAATAGCATATAGTATATCACATCGCATTAACGTATTTGAATTGATGTGATTACATTGCATATCTTATCAATGTCTGATCCACACCTAAATTAGATATTTAGGTTACATTCTGATTTTCCAGCAAGCCTGTCCACAAATCAGTCCACTCTAATTCACAAACTCCACTACTGCTTTTCTTCATTCCATCCAGTGGGAGGTAAAAATGAAAAGAAGCATAAAATGTATTGGTAAACCTCTTTCCTATATGTCTTATAATGAGTAGCAAGCATTCGTTTTCTTATCAGCTTTCTCAGTGCACACTTCAGAGAAGCAGGTTAGTTTCGTCTCTGTCTCCCTCTCTTCACCATAATTGCCCTTGTCAGTCTTATCGCCGTCTCACTCTTGACATGCATGTTTACCACCGGCATAATCTTCAAAAAGCATGTTAACATAAGGAGCTCAGCTTTCATAACCCATAAAGCTTGATCCTGTTTACTAGAGAGAAGGAGTGCTGAAGGAGAGTGAGGGCTCTGATCATATCTCTGACAGTGCTCAGGGTTTGTTTGTGTGAGAGTATTTACGTGTCTCACAGGGTACAGCCTTAATAAGGTATTAATATATGGGATTAGGCAAGAGGTGTGGATGTGGATGGGACTTCAGTTGGTTTATGTGCAGTGACACTGAGCTGATCAGCCCTGTGTTTACATTCCCAGCAGGAGGACATGACAACTCCAACCCAGAGTGACACTCAGGAAGAGCGACATGCATGTATGTGGGAGTGTGTGTGTACAGGAGTGTATTAAATTCTCAGAAAAAAAGCCCTCCCTGCAGGAACTTAGCTAATGCAGCAGGATCTTTCTGAGTTGAGTCCACCCTCATTTCAAATACATGCACTGCCACAGAGATTCAGCAAACCTTTTGAGGAACTCATTTGTTGATGATAGAGAAGTTGAAGGATGAGCTTTTGTTTTGTGTTCCCACCATACTGCAAGGACTATGAAGATCATGCAAACGTTGTTATGACAATTAATTTTTTTTCCATTTAGTCATCTTCCATAACCTGGTCAGGATCACGGCAGATCTGAAGTGGACTCCAGTCCACACTCATTCATACTGAGGGGTAATTTAGCATAGCCAATCCACCAACTGGTATGTTTTTGGAGGTAGGAGGGAACCAAAGAACCTGGAGGAAACTCACACAAACATGTCAAATTCCACACAGACAGTAACCTGAGTTCAGGATCAACCCAGGGTCCCTGGAGCTGTGAGACACCAACACTAGCTGCTGTAAAACCATGCCAGCATAGGGCAAAATGACAGGAACACAGGGAATATGGAGGATGCTGAGCTTGAATTAGTGTTGTTATTTATTGCTTTTCTTTGTGGCATGAATATCATCATCAATTTTAATGTAGGTTTGTTAGCCACTTGCATGAAATAAGAGGTTAGGTCATTAAGTGGGGCTCGAGTTTGACCAGTTAGTATGGATTAGTACAGTAGTAGTTCCTGGTCTACAAAAACCTACCACCAATCAGAGGTATAGCTATGGTAGGTGGATTCTGGGTTTGAACCTCCTCTGAAATATTTTTCAATTCCAAATACTTATTCCTAAATAGTTAACATAACACACATACAGTGCAATTCTTATTTTGCACAGTGATTGCACTATAGTGATATTCATAAAAGGTAAACAAAGTCATCATTCTAATTCCATATTTAACTGCCCTAGTCATCAAATTAACATATCCCTTAGTTTGCTGAATCACACTTCAGTATGACTGAATCACGCTACCAGGTGCTATGAGAAGAAACAAGACTAACCACGTGGGATCGTGCATTTTTGTTGTTACTGTTAGAAAGTTTGCTAGCTAGACTCTGAGCTCAGGGATATTGAGGTGATAGGCAATGATGTACTGCAGGAGAGGTTAGATAAGACAGGTCATCCCCCTGCTATTATTAGCATGCACCAGTTTAATGATTTTTAGTGGAACTTTCATAAAGTGTATTTTATGGCACTGTTTTTAATATGGCAGGGTTGATTGTGCCTTAAAAATTAGAAATTAAAATAATAAATTTGTGCCATCATCGCTTTTACTACCATCTGACATCCCCCAAAATGCATGAGCATGTTTGTATTTCTCTATTTAATTATCGACTGTATATGTCCTCATCTCCTCTGAAATTAATTCCTGGCTAAGTGACTGCCTACAACAGAGCTGGAACTAAAAAAGTTCCTGGAAACAGGGGAGAGGAATTAAATTTGGTCCGGGTTCCTCTAGTATGCATCTGCCTAAAGGTGCTGAGAAAATTCCTGGGTTTCATGTGGTGGAAAGACACCTCATGAGGATCAGATATGGGTTAAATGGCAGGTAACCTGCTCTCTAAAACACTCTCTGTCTCTGTCTCTCTCTCTCTCTGTCTCACACACACACACTTTGCATACACAGCTGGGCAGAGATCTAAGAGGAGGAGGAGGCACTTAATTCCTATCAAACACAGGGAAAAGTGGTTCCGGGTCTCTGGCCCTGAAATAAAGCACTTGTAATTTGGTGAGGTCAGTGAGAGATTTTGACTGTACGTGTGTGAGTGAAAGAGTGCGAGTGTGAGTGTACTATGTGCTTGTGTACATTCCCAGGGGCAACAACAGCAGGATGAGAGGCAGGAAGAGAATTGAGCTCCCAACATCTGGCTCTGCATGCTCCTTGGACTCCTCAAAGCTTCTGTCATACACACACACACACACACACACACACAAAATGATGCATTCTGATCTATTCCCATCAAAGCCTGCAAGTGCACGCACACACAATTCCCAAAGCAGCAATTCTAGAAACAGTGTTATCCTGTGCTGGGAAATTGTATGCAAGCTACCTGACTGTGTGTTATTCTAAGGGATACTTCAAGCCAGACCCAAGCCCAGGAAACTCTACATTCATTGTAAGCTTGGGTGTGCACACTCAAGCAGTGTGTGTGTGTGTGTGTGTGTGTGTTCAAACCAGGCTACCTCATTCTCCCATCAGTTTAGGCTTATGTGGAAAAAAAAAACATGGATACATATTGTTTATCCACAACATGTCCAAAAACAAGACCAAAATCTAGTCAGAATAAGAAGCACCTAAACTGGAGCGTCACCTTCTAATTCATTTCTACCAAACTGAAAGACTGGAACGGTTTTAGTGGCAACAGCAAAAGCTATTACATCACCATTTCTGTGCTCAACCAAGTCATCAAAGCTCATGTTTATTCCATTGTTAAATCCAGATTTTAGTATGCTAAAATATACTTTATTAATATAGTCAGTTCCTCACATGCTCTTTAATTTTGTTTCTCATATTAAGATTTTTTTTCTCTTGATTTCTTGCAGTTCTCATTGGATCCCGTCATCTGGACCCCATCCACACAGCCCCTTTTCTCAACCAAATACAACCAAAATTCTCCGTTTTTATTATTTTTTAAATGGTGGCTTTGTTTCTCTGTGTTGCAGATCTGACACAGAAGCATAACCACTGACCCACCACAGAGTAGCCGTACAGTACATAAGTGAAAAGCCGTAAGTGCTGCATCGGATATAACACTCCATTAGTATTTGGCTGTTTATTAAAAACAGGTGGATAAAATGCCAGGCAATTGGGGGAGTTATTCCTTGACCGTCATGTTGGACCAATTAGTGATGTCCATTATGTCACATGCCACCACAATAGTTTCGAAACCACAGGAAAGTACCTACACCGGAACAAGAACTAAAAGGGGTCTTAGAACTCAAATCAGTCCTTGTTCTACCAGTAGTAATGTAACTTAAGTTCCTGAAAAAGTTAACCTGACCTAAAGCATATGTAATTTGTAAGATTCAGTATGTGTGTGTAAGATGAAGAAGCTGCAAATTCTAATCTCTCGGAGAGAGAGAGAGAGACCCAGTCAAGTGTCTCGTTGTCTCACACAATGTATAAGTACCACGCGACCAACTTCACGTATAAACAAGCTGGCTGTGCTGGGATATCTTCATCCACAGAATCCTACTCTTTAATCATAGCCAGGGGACCAGAGGCCAGACTTCCTGTCTGCAGTGAAGCCATTACTATTCCAAATTACCTCCAAATATCCACACCATTATCACATATTTTAGAATATTATTAGGACAATTGTCATAGTAAGTGACGAAGGTAAAAGAAGAGCACATAGGAGAGAAAGGAGAGATGGAGAACACGTCAAACAAGCGTGAGAGCGACAGAGATGAGTGTGGTCACCTGCTCTCCCTCCTACAGAATTAGCCGGTATCTCAGTGAGGCGTGCCGGGGTGAGCTGACAGTAATCCCGCGCCCACTGCAGTGCCGTCGCTGTGCTACATTATCATAGATAATCCCATAATCCCCAGCACATTGCTAATCTCAATCCCACCCCCTCTCTTCCTTCACACACTAATCATACTAATGATGGACCCCCGTTTCCCCTGGCAACCATCACTATGTGACATTGGTCCCCCCACTCCGCCCCACTCGTGCACACACACACACACACACACACACACACACACACACACACACACACCTCCCAGGAAGCTCTCATTAATGGGATTCATAGCTCAGGGCCAAACAAAAACCAAACATATGTTCAGCAAATGAGTGTGTGTGTGTGTGTGTGTGTGTGTGTGTGTGTGTGTGTGTGTATCAGTGTCAATATAGCTATGTGGGTCTGGTTTGGGTGAAAGTGATTGCTGTGCTTTCTAAGCTACAAAGAGACAGAGCTCTCCACACTGGCCTGGCCCAAGCTATTAACTGCAGCCCTACACTTACAGGACACACTTGTGTTTATTATTAATGAAGGAATGCATGAGGACAGGAGACAGAGAAAAACAGAGACAGATTTCCTGTACTAAGGTTTTTAAAAGATCCATTTTCAAGAGTCAAAGAGGGGGATTCTGACTCACTAAGCAGCTGATTTCCTGCCACTGCTTATCTATGTGTGCATGTGCGTGCACGCTATATTTTACAGCCTATAGCCTACCAATCTTAGACAAACAATCAGCAATACTTTTACCATCAATGTTCAAGTTCATCTCATTTACAGTTGCACATTTTAAACAGATTCACACATTCATATTTTTCTGAAAATATGATGAAAGTCATTACACAGGATGTGATGTATAACAAGTCCCTCATACAAGTGATTTTGTGGAACAACACTTTCTCCCTGTTTACACCACATTATGAGGATTTGCTGTTGATGGCTCATAAGTGGCTACAGTACTGTGCTGACTGTGCCATTCATCTGATTTCATTTTCTGCACTAATGGACAAAAGCTCCTTTGCCTTTGAAGCGCTCCAATTTCCAGACATTTCTTGTTTTTCTTTTTGTCCGCTTAACATTTTCCTCTTATCGTCACTAGATGCGCTAGTGTTTTAAACCACGTAGTATCCTAATTACATTACTACTTCAGTAGGACCGTTATATGACTGAAGACAAGTGTGTACCAAAGGTCAATAACTACTAAAGTGACAGTGGCAAGCGACAGCATGAAAAATGACATTTAAATTGAGATGTTCACAATTCTAATTGTTAAAGTGACAAATCCAAATGATTTGGCATTTGTTCTCTGATGTTTCTTCAGTTCTCCACTCACAACTTTAGCTGCTAACTGCAAATAGTTCCCATATATTTTCTGACACTCAAACATGGAAGAGAAACATACCACCCCTATTAAATGTGTACTGAGACAGTACAAAGAAAAATAAAGCTTTGAAGGAAGTAGCAGAGATTGTTAATACCTCTGACGAGTGTAGGTAGCTAGTAAAGTTAGGTTGCTTTGCTAAACTGTCAACAAAGCTAGTATGAACCCCACCTTGTAGCGTGTAGTTCAAGGCTATTTTCACACTGGTTAGTACATTGTTTAATTTGGGTTTAGTTAGGTAGCATTAGAAGCTACACTATATGGCCAAAAGATTATGAACAACTCACCATCACACCCATATTAGCTTTCTGAACATCCCATTCCAGATTTAGTCCCCCTTTGCTAATACAATATCCTACACTCTTCTGGGAAGGCTTTCCACTTGATTTTGGAACATGGCTGTCGGGATTTGCCCATTCAGCCACAAGAGCATTAGTGAGGTCAGGGCTCTGTGTAGGCCACTCGAGTTCTTACATCAACTTTGGCAAACCATGTCTTCATGGAGCGTGCTTTGTGCACAGGGGCATTGTCATGCTGAAACAGATTTGGGCTCTTTAGTTCCAGTGAATGGAAATTGTAACATAGACATTATATTCAGTATATATAAATATATATGCACCAGTACCATTTCTCAACTTTTAAAAAACACTGGACATTGGCCTACAAGTGACAACAACATGTCTACAAGCAACAACAGTGCCGGTCGGTATACACCCATGAGAGACAAACAAATGATTGGTTGCTTGTTAGTGTGAACATTTGGCGAGTCTCGTTCTGGTCAATTTGCTGAGTCAATCTTTCTGGTTTCAACTGTGTTCACATTTACTGTGGAATTCCCACATAAAGGTACACATGTGAAAAGGGCTTGTGTGTGTATGTAACTTCAGGTATCCTGTCTGAGTATTACTTGTGTGTCTTTCTTTTGTGTTTGTGTCTGGAAGACCTGACCTTGTTTGTGATGTGCTGCTCTGTCTCTCTCTCCACTAGTCTTCACTACAGACACGTCAGCTGTGCTTTTTTCCTCACTGTCAACTTCACTCTGTCTGTCACCACTGACAGAGACAACCTTAAAAAGAGGGACAGAAATATACACAAACACATGCACATCAACAGTGTCAAAAAGTAAGAAAATGCAACAAGAAATACAATGAATTAAACAAATAAGTACAAAGTTAAAAAGGAGCAGGTCCAGAACTTTAATAACCGAGTTCACTGTACTGGAAGAGATATTTATTAGCACCCATTAGCAGTGTGTTTTGCAATGGTAATTGCTAATGTACAGACACCAGATTTCTTTTTTAACTTGTGTGCTCGCTCCCTGGGTGAGTATGCTTTCTGTCTCAGTGGCTTAATTGTAATGCTGGAAATAACGAAGGCAGACTTCCTCACATATTTAATTTTTATCTTTGAATAAAAGAGCTATAGGAAAGTATTAATCTGCTTAACATTTCTAAGTACATCCTCCAAAGGATTTTGCTTTTTTAATCTTACATATGCTCAGCAGAGTTACTGGCAAAAACTGTACGTTTTCTTCATCTCATCCTTTCAACATCAAATGGTGAGCAGCAAAAATTGGATCAGACTTCAAAGCCAGGCAATGTGCTCCAAGTCACAGAGTGGCTCCTCTATTTCACATATTGAATTCGAGCAGGATATCAAAGTGCTAGCAAAGAACCTGAGGTCTTTACTAAAAAAGGGCCCTAACATCTGTAGAGAGAGAAACGCAAAGACAAATCACCTCAGGGAGAAGCTAGCATTTACTCTCCAGCACGGATTTCCAGCCTTTTGATTCACTCCTTCCCTGTACCTCCCTTCCTCTCTCACTCGTTCTCTTTCCTTGTGTGCTGAGATGGGAGTTGAGAATGAGGGAACTTTCTCTTTTTTGTCTCTGTCTGTCTCTCTCAACTCAAAAAGGACATCAGTCTTAGAAGCTTCGTGCTTATATGCAGATTGGTGAATGCTGAACTCAGAGCAATGCCCTGGACATGAAACACCTTACAATAATAAAAGTATTCATTCTGACCTTGTCCTTATGGGTTTGACAGTCAGAGCCTCTTCTCTGAGATGTGCCTTCCCTGAGGAGAAATAAAATATTACTAACAGATTGAGATAGTAGCCTACAGTTCCCTTGAAATGTATTGGCATGGCAAGGCTAATTCTTTTGTTTTTGCTATACACTGAAGACATTTGTTTTTGAGATCAAAAGATGATTACAAGACGACACATAGGAATTTCAGCTTTCATTTCCTGATATTCACATCTATATGAGTTACAAAACTTAGAACATGGCACTTTTTGTTTGAACCCTACCTATGTTTCAAGTGATCAAAAATATTGGAACACGTGACTGACAGCGGTTTCTTGTTGTCCAGGTGTGCCCTTTTGATTGTTTAAACAATTACTAGCTCTGAATGTCTACTCTTGCTTGGAGCCCCAGGTTTTGCCTGTGAAGATTGCATTTGTTGTTGAAAAGGATAAACCAACATGAAGTCCAGAGAGCTGTCTATGGGAGAAAAGCAAGCCATTTTGAAGTTGAGAAAAGAGGGAAAGTCAATCAGAGCCATTGCACAAGCACTGGGCTTAGCCAATACAAGAACCTGGAGTGTCATGAGAAAGAAAGAAACCACTGGTGTTTTAACAACCAGACATCAAACAGGTCAGCCAAGGAAAACAACAGTAGTTGATGACAGAAACATTGTGAGAGCTATGAAGAAAAACCCAAAAACAACAATCAGTGACATCACCAACAACCTCCATAGGGCAGTGGTGAAGGTATCATAATCCACCATTCAAATAAGACTTTGAGAGCAGAAATATAGAGGCCTGACCACAACATGCAACTCATTGGCAGTAAGACTCAGAAGGCCAGATTGTAATTTGTAAAGAAATACAGAGAAGAACCTCAAAAGTTCTGGTACCAAGACTAATCTCAACCAACGTGATGGAAAGGCCAAAATGTGTAGAAAGAAAGGATCTGCTCATGATCCAAAACATACAAGCTCATTGGTCAAGCATGGTGGAGGTATTGTCATGGCTTGGGCTTGCATGGCTGCTTCTGGAACGGGCTCACTAATCTTTATTGATGATGTAACTCATGATGGTAGCAGCANAAAGATATAATATTGATATTATATCATCATATAGCCCATCATCCAGACTGCACCTCAGCCGTAGTGTGTAGTGGGATTCAGAATGAGTAGTGTCTACTATAGTTACAGTGTCAAGGTGCGGCACACCGCCGTGATTTGTCCACTTCTGTATAAGCAACTGTCAGCGCTGCTTGGCTATTTAGATATCACTGTAAAAAATTTCTTAGGTTGCAACTGCTGGTGTTTATTCTGTTCTTCTCAGGACATTGGTAACATTATAAGTGTAACTAATAGTCAGATTTATTCCCCTTTTTTAGGTACAGAACAAGATGCTCTTTAATTAAAATGAAACCTTTTATGTAAGAATTAGATCCTACACTGGCATTTACCTTTGTTGCGCTTTCAGCTGAAAAGATGATGTATTCTCGAATAGACTAAAAGCTCTGAAGAAGCACAGTTAGTTAATATAGTGACCTAACAATGCACTCTTTATATAGAAGATTGTGCAATTTGTAAATGTTGTATAGAAGAGAGCAGGGACAATCTGACTTGTTTGTCCTTTGCCTTTTATGTGCATTCCCTGATTCTCTTATTCATCAGAAATGCAGTTGAGCGGTAACAATAGTGAAGTGTTTCTCAGACGCAGGTGCATTGCTTCCTGGCTGATATTAGCTGATGTCTGAAAGAGCAGGAATTAGCGCTGTGTTGCATTAGCCTTTTGTTGCGCATTTTGTCCTTGTCCTTCTTCATTTCCCTGTTTTGAATGTGGAGCAGCGAGAGGCCTGCTACAGAACTAATGCCTATCACACGTCTAAATGGTGCCAAAGGCCCTGCTTAGCAACTTAATACAAAGTGTTCTCATGTCAATCCGCATGGAAATGGATACAATGCAAACATCACAGCTGAAGCCACTGCGCATTCTGCTGAGTAAAAAAATCCCAAAGAGGGCAAAGGGGGGGTCTTTTGTCTGCCCAGGAGCCACTGAATGGCAGGGGCAAACTTGTTTGATTGAGTTCACTCACCAGGCTTAAAGGAGAGGAGCCTATTATAGATGCCTGGTTTTTTTTTTTTGTTAAGGTTGAGATCAATTCATTAAATTTTATTGCCCTGTGAGAAGCAGAGATGCATTATTGTGGGGGGACTTCATCAAATATTCATGGTTTAAGATAAGTAGTAAATGTATTCAATTAAGTGGTCTTTCAGAGAGGATTGAAGAGAGGGGGGCTGAAGGCCTACTCAGCTGACAGGACTAATTGCCTAATGGTTCTCCTTTTTGTTCGACAAAAATATGTATTCTTTCTTTTTTTTAGTTTCACGTGTGCTATGTCAATCAAGGCTGAAGTATAGCCTAATGACAGAACAATAGGGCTTTATTCTGTTGTGGCTCCAGCAGGTTTACATGTAAGGCCGGAGAGCACTGGCAATAACGTGTTGTCTATCAGTGTGCTTTTAACTTGGTGTATGCAGCTCCAAGAATACATTATAAGCCCCTTTAACTCTACTACTGTAGTTTGTCTATTTATTACCCTTATTCATGCTGTTGCAAAATAAATCAGTCTTTCAGGCAATAAATTCAGTCTTTAACTCATCATAGTCTGTATAAAATACACATGATAGAAACGTGACTAACATGTACTAATCTTTCTGACAAGTTTTTCTTGTGTGCCTTCAGCCTGATGATGTGGAAGGAAAGATCAGAGAGATTATTCCTCCAGGCTTTAGTTCCAACACAGATGACTTTATCTCTCTCTTGGAAAAGGAGGCTAACTTCAAACCATTCGGCAGCCTCTTGCACACCTATAAAGTTCACAATGTGGAAGAGGGAGCAGATCTCACTTACCTGATACACAAGGTACTGACAGATGCTGTTTCATAAGAAGCTTTGGGGATGGTGGCTGGCTCCACTGCGAGATGTCTTTAAATCTGTTCAGTCTAATGGCAGTGATTATTTATTATACATTTCTGTTATTGCTGAATTTCCTGTACACACTGGCTCAGTTTTGTCGTTAATGTGTGGTTATTGTCTAATCAAAAGTTTCAGTTTCCTGTAAATCCTATACTGTATATGCGTCTGTAACTTGTAGTGCTCCAGTGCACTGCTTTCTTAAGAATAAGCCTTGGGATGTACACATGACAAATGACAATCTTGATGTTGAATCTCTTTTTGTTCGATGGTCATATCAATCTCTCCTCTTTGTGTTGTTGCCTTATAGGCAGATATCTCCTGTCCAGGCTTCAGAGAATACCACGAGCGCCTTCAGACATTCCTTATGTGGTTCATTGAGACAGCCAGCTTTATTGACGCAGACGATGATCGCTGGGACTTCTTCCTTGTGTGAGTTGTTGGATGTTTTTGAGTCTTTGTACTTTCCTGCANCTGCATAAACCTAGGTACCTCAGGACTTGGGTCCAAATGCTGTAGAGCACACATGCTCTTACATGGGTTGCTAAACACTTTCTCACTTTCTTGATATCGTAAGTGTTGTCTTCACATGTGATAGGACTGTTATCTCTGTATAGGGGGACAAGTTTTAAAAGAAAGACTTTGTTCAAGTCAGAGCAAATGTGGCTGCATGATACATTTTTTGATTCTGCATTTTGAAGCATTAACCTGTGTGCCAAGTTTGAGCTCCAAAGAGAACTGGAGAGAACACACTTAGGATTAGTAAGTGTAAAGAACATGATCATGCTGTTGGAGAAAATGCTCTTTCCTCTCTTAGTCAGGTGCGTATGTGTACACTCGCATATACACACGCGTGTGAGCGCGCGCACACATTTGAGCGGACACAACTACCACTCATTGTGGTGCTTGCAACCAATTACCAAGCCTGTTTAATTATATTTCCCCCTTGTATAGAGGTGAACTGTTCATCTCATAAGAGTTTCCTTTTGTGTTGTTTGTCTCTTTTCTTTACTTTCCTTATTTTTTGGCAGAGCAAGAGGCTGAACTGAATGCTGTTGTCTTTTGAAACAGTGAATGGAATCTCTAGCAGCCGAAAAGGAGACTCCGCTAGTGTTTTCTTTAGTTTGGCACCTATTAAAGCTGACAATAGGCAAATGGACTGGAGAGATTTGAAGAGGCTAGATGCCTCCCTCTCTCCTCTCCTCTGTTCTCTAAGTTGCAGTGCACCAATTAAGTACATAATGCATTCACTCTCTACAGCAGGTGCACAGACTGCAACTGCTCTGTTCTCTGCTCCAGCATGCTCACACTGACAGGAGGCCAGAGCGAGAAAACAAGCAGCGTGCAAGGGGGGGTGGGGGGAGGTGGGAAGGATGGTCAAAGTAGAGAAAGAGAGAAGAGTTGAAAGAGTGCTAGAAGAACCGGTGCATGGGAGCGTGCCTATGATTGACCCGCTTGCCTTTGTGTTCTCTCTCTCTCTCTGTACAGATTTGAGAAATACAATAAGGACGGGGAGACTCTCTACGCTACGGTTGGCTACATGACAGTGTATAATTACTACGTATACCCAGACAAAACCAGACCACGTGTTAGGTAATTACCAGGGAAGCACGTGCCTTCTCTCTCTTTTATTCTTTGAAAAAAGGGAAAAGAAAATTATACATCTCTGGCTCTCTTGTCCCTAAGTGCCCCAAATTACTGGCTTATATATCCTATAAGCCAATCCCCATTTGCTTATTATAAGGATGGCAAAATCAGCAGCACCCATCAGAAAGCCCATTTTGAAAATCAGCGTAATATATTGATTGGCACAACATAGTAACATTTCATTATGTTGGCCAAGTGAATGAACAAAAATAATCTTTTGGTAGAGATTATATCAAGTTGTTATACTGGAGAAAAGAACGCTGTCTGGACATGAAGTGTGTGTATTGAACAAAACATATTGTCATATCTGTATCAGGTCATCATCATGATCATAATGTCCATTGTATCAAGGAAAGCTGAATAGGACTGGGAGATATAGGGAGGGCATCGTGTATTAGCTGGCACTATGGGATGAGCAAAGCTCGAACAATAGTTAAAATCTTGGCCTGTACGTTGATGTGCTTAGAACTCAGCTCGTCTTCCTATGGTCCAGTAAAGGTCGCATTTTGTATGTGTGTTTTGTTTGAACCTCTCATTCTGCTGTCTCACGTTTTGTCTCTTTCTATCTCAGTCAGATGCTGATCCTGCCACAATTTCAGGGTGAAGGTCATGGAGCCCAGTTGTTAGAGACGGTTCACCGGTTCTACTGCAACTTACCTAAAGTTCAGGATATCACGGGTACACTGGGGATGATAACTATTTACTCGAATCTATACATTATGACTATAACATGCTAATATTCCTAATGCGCACTGGTAGCTGGATTGTGTCATTGGTTCGCACAACTGATTTCTCTAACAGGTGCTCAGATGAGCCAGGGCCTTTCATAAAAGTGCATATACACAGTTATGACTGCAGAATGCATGTCACATTTTTCTTTTTTCCTTTTGAAACTTGAATCAAGTACTTTTTGGGTAGTTACTTAAAACTTTCTTTAAGTGTAAGAGAGAGGAATGAACGGAGCCTTCTTATCAAGGGTAGCTGTTGGCTGAATTTAAATACCTCTCTGCCACGGCTGTGTATGGAGCTCTCTGGTCCAACGTGTGGCAAGGTGGGAGGGATGTATGTAAATTGCAGGCAGTTTGCAGCTGAAATGTGCTGGCCACATGCTGCTGCTCAGGCTCTCTCACACAATGGCATAATTATTGAGCTGTGTGGGGAGAGAGATTAGCTTTCATTCAAACTGAATACGCAGCTCCACTTTACTACGGCAGACCTGCAGCCACCATTCGTACAGCCTTTGTTTGTTCTTTTTTTCTATTTTTGTGCTCTTTTTCCATTTTGTACTGTTTCTGTCTGTCTCTATCTACTGTTAATGTTATGCCACATGTTAGGAAGTGAAAGTTGCCTCTCACCTGCCTCTGTTCGGAGAGATAGAGAGAGATTGTAAATTAGATATACCCTGTGGGTGTGATGTCACAACGGTAAAAACAACAAAACCGGCTGTACTCCAGCACACTGAATTTGAAAAGAAATTGTGAGTATGAGGTTGAAGCACAGCTTAGGTTCAAGGGTATTTGCATATCAGGTATATAGGAATTATTTATTTTTTTAATTTCAGGCCCAAAAGATGTGTGTATAGTGAAAACAAGATACAACTTAGGTAATTGTCGTTTTGGTAAAAATTGTAAAGTAACATGAACATACTTACCTGTGAAGGACGAAAGTCTGACATCCTCTTCATTCTTTAGTTGCTCTGAGTTTAACCTTTTGTGTGTGTTGAATTTTCCCAGCGGAAGACCCATCTGACAATTATGTGAAGTTGAGGGACTTTGTGCTGGTGAAGCTGTGTATGGATTTGCCTTCTTTCTCCACTGAAAAACTGGCCCTGGGCTTCAGTGAAGAAATGGCTACTGAAGCTCGTGAGAAACTCAAAATCAACAAGGTATGAGCTACATACTTAACACAACACATGATGCTTCATGTTCAAGCAAATAAGCAGCTGATACAGTGCCGTGAAATTCAGCACTCAATCTGCACTTGGTATATTCTTTATATATATATATATATTTAAAAGTGACAAATATGAATTATGATGGTTGAATAATATAATTAACTCTCCATCTCAGTTCTGAGCCACACGAAAGTATTTTTTTCCTTATTTGTAATTCCTAATGGCCTTTCACTACTCCCACGTCCACGCACCCCACTGGAAGCTGGCCATTAGTGAATGGGTGGGAGTTCACCTCAGTGTGCCCCCTGTATGACTTCTTTCTCTCTGCACTTAGGCCACTATTTAACTGTGCCGATTACATCCCACTATCTTTTATTTCCTTTCTGGTCATGTTGTTTGTGAGTGATTATCACAGTCTGGTGCTTGTGCCATGACGAAGTCCTTCTAGTAAAGTCTGTCCACTCGGCGGCCATTTTGGCAATGCTCCCGGGCAATTATTTCCAGTCATACAAAACCAGGATGTTATCTACTTGATTGGCAAGACACCCATATACCAGGAACGGACCGACAATATGACTTCAAACAAGGAATTGAATTAGCTATTAAAATCTGACAAAAATTGGGTAAATAACGGGTGATCTTCGGCGCAAATAACACGCAGGAATAACTGTATTTATTAAATAATTGTTTTAAATAATTGTTTTGTTTGTTTCAGGATGACGAGTACGTGCTAAGACACAATGATGTCACCTTCCGTGGGTTATACACGAGTGCACAGTTGTATTCTTAAACATAGATTAACTGTGTTATGTGTCCTTACCACCTCTGCAGTGAATGGATTACAGTGTGTCTACAGTAGGCATATGACCCTGATTACACTTGCACTCCGCATTGTACACTTGTGAGCCGTTTCCACAAGATGCATGTTAATTAAATTTACGGCTCTATGTCCGTATGATATTTTCTAAAAAGGCATGTATACGAAAACAACTCTTAATCCCCTTACTCTCTTGGTGATGAAAAGTGGTACTAAAAATCTTTTATCTTGTCGTCTTGTGTGCAGAAGCATGCCAGGAGGGTGTACGAGATTCTCCGTCTCAGAAACACAGACATGAGTGACAAGGAAAAGGCCAGAGAGTTTCGGCTAGAGGTGAAGAAAAGACTCTTTGGGCCTTACAGGGTAGGTGTCTTCGCCATTGTGAACTTTAATTACTATCAGTTATTATAATTAAATAAATGATTTAATAATTAAATAAAAAGGCACCTAGAATAAATAGGCTACTGTAATGTTGAGGGATTCTAAAGTCAAAGATGATAGAGACTGTCTGATATTTGGTAGCTGCCTGATTTGCATCACGCATTCACACTGTTGTCATGGAAGTTTTTACTCACTCAGACGACTTACTCAGAAGTAAATAATGCTCCGAAAAAGTCCAAGGAACGGAGCCATGATTAAAATGAATAAGTGGTAAGTGTGTATATATATAAAGCTTTTGAGAATTGCTATTAAAAGTAGTCTTAGAATTTTTTCAGTCTTAAGTAAACTTCTTAGTTAAAGGCTGGGAATAGAAATGTGTTCTAAACGTTCTCACAACAGTTCCCTCTAGGACTGGGAGTTATTCATAGGAGTCAATCATAAAGTACAACAATGACATCACTATAAATCAGTCAACCACACCTCATCGTATGAGCCAAATGAAGTGCACAAGAGTTTACCAGTGTTAGATTGTTTCTTTTTCATAATAATAATAATAATAATCATAATAATAATAATAATAATAAAAAGAGGACAGTCAGGGCTTCGTAAAGTGGATATGTTTGTGTGAAGTCCAAAGAAAACCAGCATTTGATAAGCTGCGGTCATAGTAAGAACTTATATAATGCTTTTTCCACAATTGTGGGTACACGATTTTCACGTCTTAATGCCGCCACCTTTCTTATTATTGTTATTTCTTTAACAGTCTTAACTTTGAAGCACTTCTAAACATTCACCCATTTAAGAGTACTTTTAAGCCTAAAGAATTTTGGCCATTGCTGCCATTCTTAGGCATAAGTATAGGAGTGCATTTCCATTTCTAAGAATTTTGCCCCTTAAGTTTTACTCTGAAAGGCCTTATACAGGACCTCTTTGCAGCCATCTTTAAGGATTTGTATCTCACCCAAGGAATACAAGGAGTGTAGTGCATGTTGGGAGTGAAAATGATATTGAAGACATCTCTGTGATACGCAATATCATAGGTTTGCTAACAGCAGTGTTGCATTTTTTTTAAACAAAACCTGTTTAGTTTAAGGATTTTTGAATTTAAGGTCTACAAAATGAAGTTATTTAACACTGGAAGGAGGGAAAATACAATTCTGTGCAAAAAAAACAAGAAGAAAAAAGAAAAGGAATCACAATCTTAATAAGCTGTGTCCAATTGGATTGTGTCATAGATAAACAAAATTAAAAACCTACTAAAAAGATATCCCAATATCTCAGAAAAGTATATTGTGACATAATTTATCATGATATCAAAATTATATTGTCATGTTGCCCAGCCTTAGTATGCATCAATGTTCAAAATCATTTGTCCCCACTCACACACACTCTCCTTTATTCATGACGGAGCTTACTCGCTCACCCGCCCTCTCACTCTTTGTAGACTGCAATTTCAGAATTGGAGCAGTGCTTTTTAAATTCTAATGAGCCTACTCTGTGTAACCTTTCAAACATTTAATTACAATACATGGTCAATATTTTCATGACCATTGATACATTTATCCACCAGTTGCACTTCTAATTTAACTGTTTGTCTGTTAACAGCGGTGATTAGTCCCTAAATATCAATTCTCTTTTGCTATACTTCAAAACTCCGGGTTTTTCTAAAAGGCATGGTGTGTTTGTTGTGAAATTGGGTTTGGTGCCACGATTCTTATAAGATAAACATTTCAGTTCCAGAGTTACAGTTAGAACCAAAACTAGATTATGCATTTGTAAGTCGATTCGATGTCCTCCACTTTTGACACATGAAGTCAGTTGAGGAGCGTAGGTAGTCATCATACCCAGAGACGAGGGTGTACCAAAGTTCTCTTGCATCTGTTTGAATGCTCTCAGCTCTTCAACTGTAAGCAGTTGTCAAAACTTCCACAAAAAAAAAAAACTAAAGGGTTTTGGACATGGTTAGTTGTATGTGATACTGTTTTGAGGTTGTAAATAAGTAGATACCAGTCAGAATGATATGTTCTTTATAAATCATGTCTCTTTAGAAATAGCTATACATTTGTTGTATTAAAGCATCCTTTAAAATCAAGTGCTGGAATGATAAATGGACTGGGTGTCATCTATGCATTCGAATCAATCCACGTAGTATAGATTGTTGACGTCAGTCCGTCCAGCGTCCGCCACCCGAAACCTGCACACGCGACAGCAATGTCGTACTTCACGTAATACAAATTACATAGATATCTTATGAAAATTTTTGTTTTTGTAGACATCACTAGGAAGTAGGGTTTATCTTCTCCATCTGGATGTTGAATCTGCTTGTTTGCTGGATAACTATGAATAAAAAAAAATAAAAATAACCCAGTCAAATGTGCTTGTCCTGGGCTCCAGGGCTACTGATATGCCCACTCCTGATGTGAACTCTTAATCTCTTATTCATAACCTTACTGAGATGTGTAAAGATCCCTAACATTTTTCGCATGTATACCCAATTATCTAAACTATTATTGGCCATTCGGAAGGGAGCTTTGCTTTGTACTGCAAGGAATGTTTACTTAAATGGTCAGAGTTTGCTATACTGAGAAATTAGATCTACAAACAAGATTCTACAAAGATCCACGGAAAATGGAATCTAAATACGAAAGCATATTTTTAGTGTGAATGTGATTATCCGCTTTACCCAGTCATAGCAGAGATGTTTATTCTAGATCGGCTAGCAGTTGTATAACTGCTGTGAACAGCAGTGGGGAATTGTTGTCAGCTTAGTCTGCAGACTGTGCTCCGAGTTAAACATTTACCACAAATATAGGATCAGTGGGGACTGCTGGATCACGGCTCCCTAACCTCTCACCGTGATGTTAACCAGGATAGAGACTCCTGACAGGGGGAAAAAAAAAAAACAAAAAACAAGGGACATAGAAGAGAGTGAAAAAACCATGAGATTGAAAAGGAAATTGGAATTCCTTAGTAGGAGAGAATGGAGGGATCTGGAGACCAGATGCTCGCTCTCTCTCTCTCCTGGTCTCCTGGTCTCCCTCCCTCTCCCACACATACTCTCGCTCAGCTTCCCTCAGGGGGAGAAGGGGAGTGTTAGGGTGTATATGTTTTTGCACACAGGTGGGAATGGTATGTATAGTTATGCACACATGCTACAATGTGCTACAATGCATGTTGCTGTCTGCCTGTGCATGTAAGACTTGGAGGAAATGTGTGCATACTAAAGAGAAAGTACATGCTTACATACATTCTTGTATTTTTGTGTGCTTCAGTCATTGTGGGTCTGTTAGATATTTGAAATTACACATCCTCTCGTTTTCTCTCTCTCCGTTTCAGACATGTTTATCTGGTCATTTAATTTTGGAAAAAAATGATAATGTACTTGAATTGTTGGCACCCTTGGTAAAGATGGATTAAAAAAGGTTATGAAAAATTGTCTTTGGGTTTAATTAGCTTAATCTCACATTGAAAATATGAGTGAAAACCTTTAATTGAAGTAAATTTATTCTAGGACAATAAAAACTCTTACGAAAATGAACAAAACCACAATTATTGGCATTCATGCATTTAGTATCTTTTTGCCTGCATAACATCAATGAATATTCTCCTACAATGCTTGATGAAATTGGAGAATACAGAGCAAGAAATGTGAGAACAACACCTCAGTACAGTACAGAATCCCTTCAGGTCCTCCACTAAAGCATTTTTGTGTGGATTTTGGATCATTGGATCAACTGCAAGAAATTGTAGGCACTCTGATTTTCATGTATAATTTTTATCCGTGTATTCTAACAATGTCCCCAGTAAAAACAATCTTTAGAATAAAAGCAACCCAAAATCCTCACCAACGCTCCACCAAACTTACCAGTGATTCTGATTTTTTTCCCTGTATAACGTAGGACGTAAATGTGGGTTGGGAGGAATTGACAAACAATGGCTTTCTATGAAAATCAAAGTATACTAGTATCTTGGTGGTTCCAGTCAGAGTTCCAGCGTCAAGAGAATTTCAGGTGTTTATGTTGTGGCTAGATGGAAAAAAGAAAGAAAGAAAGAAAAAAAAGGCTTCATTCTGTCACACCTTCCAAATAGTTAGGTGACATTTTGTGACCCCAAAATGCTACTATACACGCGTGTCCTCTTCCAGGCTGGCTAGGTACAAGCTCTGGTTGTTTTAAACTTTTTTTATTTTTTACCCCAACACCGGATATGGGTTTTTTTCAGGTGTGTATCTTCCCATGTTGATGAGTTTCTATGGGAATTTGACTTGTGTGTTGCCCCATATTTATACCCCAGGTAAACAGGAAGTCAAAGATGACCTTGTGTTTGGTCTATTGAATTATTTAATTAAAATTAACATGTTGAATTATGTGTAACGTCCAAATAAATTGGAGTAAATTATACCACAAACGTCGTAGAATGTGATCCGACATGACAGTAAACAAAGGACGTATCTTCTTGGTCGCACTCGACTGTTTCATGCGTAAGTGTTTGCGTCCAGAGGAACTGGCATCCCACATCAGTCAGATGGACACAAATCTACAGCATGAAGAACTGGAGAAAAGCTACCAGGATGTTCTGGCTGAGTATCGCAGAGTGCTTGAAAGACTGGCGCAGGCATGAATACATCCGGTGGAGGGGGGGTAGGGGGGTAGTAGGGGCTAGATGAGTGCTCAGCTATAACATGGAGACACACATTTGCCAACAAGCAGCCAACTCCTACCATTTTTTCTGAACACCATACCTTTGTAAATGGCGTCAGATGTTGCTGAAAAAACTGGATCTCATTTGAATCACTTTTGTTCACTTGTTACTAATGTTTCAAACATTTCTCCTTGTATTTCAGTGTCAGACTCAGATGTCAGACTAAATAGGTTTTGATGCACTTCCTATAAAAGAAATAAATGTTTTGTATATTGATCAACTGTGTACTGATTTTGTTCAAAAAGTTTTAAAAAATATCATGTCATGCCACCGTTTTCTTATGCATCTCAGTTTCTTAGTGACCTGTGATGAATTTAAATATTTATCTGTTTTATTCCACTCATATTCCTAGCAATTACCTGCCAGGTAAAGAGCAATGTAATGGGTAAAGCATGATTCTTGATGAAATAGGAAACATGATTTTTTTTCTTTTACTCAGAATTAAGATCATGATTCTCACCCATGATTCTTTGACTGATTTTGTAAAAAACAATATGCATATTTATTAAATTCTTCCATTATTGTAGCAGACTGGTAGCTACATTTTTCTAGTGGACATTTGAGTGAGCTTCACTGCACTTACTGTCACGTTTTAATCATATTAGGGTGCGAAGAGCGCTGTGTGTTTAAAAAGTTAAACAGGAAACCAATCTAGGTATAAATTATGATGAGGATGCTTTTTGTTTGTGTAGTAAATATTTAATCTAATATGGCAATATAACAATAATCAGCAGAAACTGAGCCAAACACTTTCTAAAGATCTTCAGTTTCTAAAGATATCAAAGGGAAATTCTGTAGTGAAATGCAGCACTGGCTCTTGACTACAGATTTTGTATATATACAGATTTTTCCACAAAGAAAGTTAAGTCGAGAGGCGAGCACACTTGACTCATGCGATAGGTTACTATCTGCTGAATCCTTAACTAAGTTTGCCAGCAAAATTTTCCAGTCCAACTACATCTCAAAAAGCCACACCAAAGACCTGAAAGTAGCCCACTTTAGTGTATAACTTTATGAAGATCAGCATTTGTTGAATGGCTGATATATATGCATATGCCCTTATGGATGAACTTTCATTGGTGATAAATGTTTACTCTGAGATAAAACTCTAATAAATTATTTACCATGGCAGAGTTTTTGTTCTCCCAATAAGAAGCCTATCTGCAGCTCAGAAGCCACATACGGGCTAAAATCTCACTGGCAGCTTTCGAGTGAGCCAAGCCAATTCACACTGGACATGATTCTGAAGCGTTCCTTGCTTTGTTCTGTAATTGTACAATTGGGCATTAGATTTCTTAATAAAAATGAAGCCTGCTGTCATGCCAGTAGTAGGTACAGAACAGCATGGACTGCATGCATGGATTGGGCTGAGGTTTGCCAGGCGTCGCAGCTAGTGTCCTATTAGTGTCCTAATTTGTACTTTCTTTAGGACAAATTTGTTTCTTCTCTCTACAAGCATGTGTTTGGGTCATTCAAATATTTGATCATGGCTTTTTGCCGTTTCTCCTCTGTTCGTCTGTAGACTCACAGGCTTCAAGTGCGTGCGTAAGGTTGTGTGGTACAACGTGTATGGTCACTGGTCACACCGAGTAAGGGGGAATTATAGCGCTCTGGTTTAATAATGGACCGAGGGCAAATTCTGCAGAAATGACCCTGGATTGGCTTTGAGAAACGAACCGCGAATTTAACACAATTATTTGTGCAACACTAATTTGATCAATTAATTTTAAATGATTTTTAAAATATCTTTTAGATTTAGCAGTTTTATTCCAATACTGATGGTTATAACTTCTGTTTCTAATTTTATTGTAGCTTTAAATGAACTTTGACAAAACATTGTAGCTGTTCAGACTCATTATTCTGCTGTTTTCAGTAAGGAATAAATGTGATGGCTAATAAACAGATGAAGGCTCAATAGCCAAAACATTGTAGCCGTTCCTTTCCATTGAAGAAACCCATTAATCCATTTTTGCCTAAAGACCTAAACTGGCCACAGAATTATATTTGGCAAAAATAGATCACATTTGGAAGTAGGCCACTTTGTGTTACTTATTGTATAACAACATATTAGTGGTTTCATACTAATAAAATTAATTAACGTTGAACTTCTGGGGAGAAATGTTTCAAAAGGAACTTGAGCGCTCATATATCCATAGATTGGTCAGTTACCAACTGAGTCTGACTTATTCATTAACAGCTTGTACTTGCTTTTGGACCAAAACCCAAAAAGGTCGAGTTAGAAAAACTGACTTTGTAGCCAAACTGTTTGACTTTTTACTTCTTTTCAGATTTGTGCTCAGTTAATCTCTAACTGCTGTAGTATTTTTTTTAATACCAGTATAAATGGGTTGAAAGAAATAAATGCTAATTTAGGTGTGACTGAATCATCATATTCATACCTTACTGTACAATGCAAACCTTTTATTTCCTCACTTATTTTGTGTTTGGTACTGACTCTATGAAGTCACCTATATTTAATGTATACATTTTAACAATTCACAAAATGTACAAATATAATTATTTTAAAAACATTGTGTATTGAGGGGTTTATTTGTGTCTGAGGTTCATAGAGCAAAATTAAAGGTTTTGTGTGGCAAAATTCTTAATATAATGACTTGCAAGAAACCACATATCTGCAAATACTAATTCATTCAGTGCCATAATATTTATCCCTTCAGTTACTTATCTTGTAGCATAATATTCAGTAACTACAGCTACTATATGAACAGATTTGAAAGGTTAGCAGTTTTATTCCAATATTGATGGTTGTAACTTCTGTTTTTAATTTCGAATAGCTGTAAATCAACTTGTGTATTTTGCACAACTAGATCATGGAGTTGTCTGAGTGGTTCCCTGCTTCATAAAAAGATCAAATAAACAAATAAAATTGAATAGAATTTTGTATACGATTAGAGAGAGTAAAGGTGGAAGTGCAGTTTTTTACATTACCTTAATGAAAGTATAGCCTGTATATCATCTTCCCTCTTAAATGATCATGAACTAAAGTCATTTGTTCCACATGACATGTTAAGCCAAATCAGTCTATGGCATAATCTCCACCTAATTTTACAACTGATTGTGTGTGGTATTGTTTCCCTAATGATGGTTATGCCTATCAATTTAAAACCTCTTACCCATTGTGCTGCCACTTATGCAGATCATGCTGATGAATAACCATCTGCTGTGGTTAAAAAAAATTAAGCGCTGGGTTAATTTTCATTTGTTCCTCTCCTTCAGGTAATAAGTATTGCTCTCAAGCATCTCGAGATATTACTTGGATCCACTCAGCTTGTGCAGCTTTTCTGGTGGCTGTAGACTGAGCTTTGCTGTTGTTGTTACTTGGCTTATGTAAACTGGAGAGGTAAAGATTTAGATTTTTTTTCCACTTTTACAGTATTGTGAATTGCATAATGATATCCCTTGTGTTATTATTCATACTGGAACCAATACAGAGTTCCTGATGAGATTCTTTGTAGTGGAGATTCACTGGAATAGACCAATGTTGCAATCCCTCTGCAGAAAGTAGTGAATGACTTTGTATTTCTCTTTTCAACTGAAAGAGGTGTGTGGAGGTTAGGCTTAAGTGAACAAACCACCTGTATTAGAATTTTGCTTTGGGTTTTGTACGCTCTGAGAATCTTTACTCTACACACCTGTACTTTTCTTGTTGTAAAAATGTTGTAAAGCAGGTGTGAGTGAGGGATGGAAAATAACCATGTTTTGGAGAGAACTTATTCAGAGGGCTGCGTAAACTGTAATATTTCTGGTCATCTATTGTAGGGTTCTCGCCTACTGCAATCACTCTGACAGTGGAGCTCCCAAGACTGAGTGAAGTGGGGGACCATAGTGTGGCATAACTGAACCTGCACAATACTTATCATAGATCAGAGACCGGCCTCAGGGCCTTTCCTTTTTCATTCTGAAAGAACAGTGGTCGCCACCATCTGTCCATCATGTTAAGTCTGAACTTTGTTAAAATGCCGGAGGTTAAGTTACAAAGTCTTCTTGTATTTATTTCCTTTCTGACTGGCAGGAGGTTTAGCCTCTGTTCCAGTGTCATAGTGGGGACAACTGTAAATGATCCTAATATCTCTGGTGCATTTATGTATTCTAAATACTTATAACTCCATGTTAAGATCCAATGCTCAAGGATCTATCAGTGTCTTATGATACTTTTTCTCTCTCTACTTCGCTGTAGCAGATCCAATTTGCCTTTTGTAAACCTTAGTTTTAATGAAACCAGTCTTAATTTGGTTTCGAATTCATAGCTTTGGCAGGATTCCTAAACTTTGTAAGGTTGGTTTTATACACGTTGTTTGTATGTGTTGCATATGGGTTATGTTGTGGTTTGGCACTGTGAGCATGGGTGTAGTGTTTTGCATAATGCTGTGTGTGCGCGTGTATGAGTGAGGGTTGATTAGGGTTTTATACTGTTGGAGAAGAATATACTGTACCACTGCCAGACAGGAACAGTTTTGCCTCTCATCTCTGTTGTGATGAATGTGACTGGAAGCTTCAGGTCTGGAACTTTAAATCTCTGGTTTCACTCGTCAAACTCTGCAATCCTCCGCCTCTCGTTACCTGCTGGCGCCTCTGTAGCTCTGCCTTGAGACAGAGGCACCTCTTGGAACGTGTCCCAACCACAGTTTGGAGAGCCACGAACCCGATACAGCTCCCCTGGAATCTCGGTGTCTTCGAGAATTCCCAGGAGGGCGGGAGAGACAGCGAGGCCGTGCTCCCCACCAACACCCCCCTCCCCCCCACCTTGCACTGCTCCTGATCAGATTCCCAATGCATTGTCCCCTTTCTGCTCTATCACATAGCCGATCCTCCTCATGCTCACTTAACCAGACCTTTCCTTTTCTCTCTTAAATGAGGCCTCCTTTAGATACCCTTTAACGCGCTGACAAGCCGAACCTAAACACCGTAAAAAGAAACCACGTTTGACATCTTTTAATTGCGGGAGACTGATGCTGAGTTCGGGAGGGAGGAATGGGGTGAGATCCGGTGGAGCGATAGGATGGCCTAGTAAACTTGAGCAGGGTGGTATGGAGAGTGTGAATGTGTTGACAGTAGAAAAGGACCTCTCTGGGGACTGGTGGTAATGCTTCACAGTGTGTAAACACATTTCACTTTACTTAATCCAGGTGTTTTACTCTGCTCAAATTACTGTTGAGATATGAACACCTTGCAAGTTGTAATAAACAGTATACCTGAAAGAGTCGAAAACGATTATTTCTAGCAGGTTTTTATTCCAAATTTTTCACCCTCCTGCTGCTTTCTACTTCTGCAGTGTGTAATGACTTTTCCTATTGTATGCTACTTAATATTAGTTCAAGTAATCAGACTCATTATTCTGCTGTTTTCAGTAAGGAATAAATGTGATGGCTAATAAACAGATGAAGGCTCAATAGCCAAAACATTTTAGCTGTTCCTTTCCATTTAAGAAACCCATTAATCCATTTTTGCCTAAAGACCTAAACTGGCCACAGAATTATGTTTGACAAAAATAGTTCACATTTGATAGTAGAGCACTTTATGCCACTTAAAGTCCAACCAGCATATTAGTTTTAATGTTTCATACTAATAAAATTAATTAACGTTGAACTTCTGGGAAGAAATGTTTCAAAAGGAACTTGAGTGCTCATATATCCATAGATTGGTTAATTACCAACTTAGTCTGACTTGTTCATTAACAGCTTGTACTTGCTTTTGGACCAAAACCCAAAAAAGTTGAGTTAGAAAAATTGAGTTTGTAGCCAAACTGTTTGACTTTTTACTTCTTTTCAGATTTGTGCTCAGTTAATCTCTAACTGCTGTAGTATTTTTTTAATACCAGTATAAATGGGTTGAAAGAAAT
>CM074949.1:15200290-15253649 GCA_037577455.1 Pangasius macronema
ATATATATATATATATATATATATATATAATGTGTGTGTATATGTGTATATATATGTATGTATGTATGTATGTATGTATGTATACACACACGTGTGTGTGTGTGTGTGTGTGTGTGTGTGTGTGTATAATGATGATGATGATGTACATTCATAATGATGTATATTCATCTGAGTGTTATGTTTATGTTCCTACTCAGGTATTGCTCTAACTGTGTGTCAGGATAGCAATCTTGGCAGATTTCCTTTTCATTTATTTCTTATTTCTTTTTTCAATTCTTTCTTTTGCTAGAGTGTGAAGCTAACAGTAATGGCCATGATATGCAACACAAGTACGTAGATTTACAACTACAACAGAACACATGCAGTACATTTACAAATATACTGCACATGTACAGTATATAATCCGGGCATTCAATTTCTTCTCAAAAGCTAATCAGTAAAAAAATAATCTAAAACATTGAATCTAAGAACATACACAATAGGCACATCTAATGTCAACTAGACTATAGAACAGCCATTCTTGTAGAAACTGCGAACATTCTCAGCTCTTTAACCAGGACAGAGAGGCAGTCAAGAGGAATTGGCTAGAAGACTCCAGAGGTCTGTGAGAAGTGTACGGACAAAAAAATCGGCAATATAACATTTAAAGGTTTAAAACATTAATTAGTACTTACAAATCCAAAAATATGCTGGGAGTCAGTGGGAGTAGAAGAGAATTAGTAGGAGGCAACAATGTATGGAGGCTAAAAGTGGAATGACATGGTTCCAATTGGCAGAAGTAGGTAACTGTGCAGCAGAGCTTTTGACTAATTATAGTCACAAAAGAAACCCCAACATACAACAAATTTCAGTAATCTAAACAAGAATGGATAGGTGGGTTTTGAACAACATTCATTTGCTTGTCAAAATAAAGATCTGAATTAAGAATATGTATATTTGTGTGTGTGTGTGTGTGTGTATATATATATATATATATATATATATATATATATATATAAATAATGTGTGTGTGTGTGTGTGTGTGTGTGTGTGTGTGTGTGTGTGTGTGTGTGTGTGTATAACTCTAATATTGTAATCAAAGACAAAGTGTGAGATTTAATGTGTGGTGCTAGGCTGTGCAGATTTTTTAAAAAGAGTAAACTCATAGTACAAATTTATATTCCACAACTTATAATTTCTTCTAATTTGCTTTTATTTAGCAATAAAAATTATTAGCCTTTCTCATTGCAATGTCCTCCAGGCAATAATTGAGCCAGTGGGTTCCATCAACATAACAATGAAAGAAAATGTTCTGTCTATTATGTCCCTCTGGGACAGTTATAGAAAACTAATTGGGTCCTAAAGTGAACCCTTGAGGGACCCCACTGGTGATGGTGTCAGAGGAGGAAAATAAATCACTAATATTAACTGGATTTTTTCTAAATCTAACATTTGAAATAATTCAGTTGGGTAACATTTACTGAATGATGATGCTATGCCCAGTACAACACTTAATGAATACATCATAGTCTTCAGTGTCAAAGATAACTGGGATCATGACCCAAATGGCACAAAGTCTGGCATCAGATCATTTGTCAGGACCGAGTCAGGACAACAAAGTGCCCTAAAATATGGTGAAATGTTTATTTTGTTGCTATGGTGATGCCATTCTTGAGTGATATCCCTGTTTGTATTCTCTTTGCTGTAAAGTTCTTAATATTTTTAGTTGATTCTATATGTGGCATTTGACCTTGACACTAATTCATTCACTGCATTTACAACACTCACTTAAGTAACCTCATAATGGGAAGTTGAATAATGGCAGTGAATAATCAAATTTATTTTCTAAATACATGGCATATGCACTTCTGCAGTTGCAACCTGACAATAAACCACCCAAAGAATGGGTTTATCTGTTATACCATTCAAATCCAATTACCCCATATGAGGTGGTTTTCTGGCAAATATATAATATAGTTGCAAATAGCACATTAAGCTGTTAGCTCTGATCTAGTGTCTGCAGACGTGGCAGATATCAGAATAATGGTATATGGGGGCTGCCTATGCTGCTTGCTGGGCTGAAATCCAAGTGTCTTTATGCAATTTCTTGAAATCCACTAATGGCTTGAATGGCTATGACCACATGAATCATGTATTAACTACTTAAATCACACAATAATTGTATTGTTAGTGTGTACTTAGTAGATGACACTTAATTCCATTCCCATACACTGGTAGTATGATGCACAGCTATGCTCCAAGTTATTCAGGGTAAAACAGTTAGCCATCATCAGTGAAGCAGAACAATCCAAATAAAGCTGTCTGTTACGCTGTGTAGATGATTAGGTCTGATTTTAACATGAATGAATGAATGAATGAATGAATGAATGAATGAAACATGAATTAAGAAAATAATAAGAATACTGTTGCATTTATATTGTGATTTTCTAACACTCAAGGTTGTACAGAAAAAGAGATCAGTGATCTGATCTAGTCTGGACATTTCTGGTGAGTAGACACTCTATTGCAGAGCACATAGAACATTTAATGGCTCCCCCAAGGAATAACTGATGAACGCTTAAGTCTTCTAGATTTTACATTTTTCTCTAAGAATATAGGCTACGATGCTGTTAGCTTGCTGTTAGCTAACATTAGCTTAACTGTGTGATAACCAAATAACTTATGTGTGTGACCCTAACATGCTTGCCATCACAGTAAAAAAATGACTGGATCCAATCTGGCCACTGAACTGTAAAAAGTCTGTATGCGCTGTTGGGCAGTGGGAAACTATTCGGTACACTGTTAAGACGTAAAGTAGCAAAAGACTAGACGCTCTGTACAGAGCTCTGGAATGAGGAACGCAGCTTGATGATCTCATGATCCAAAGTCCATCACTTGATCTGTAAAACATGGTGATATGGACCTGTATGACTGCTAGCTGAGACAGTTCACTTGTTTTTACTGATGTTTTTATTTTATCGATGAAAGCATTGTTTAAATTGTACTGAAACATGTTGATTGCTCAGAGGTAAAAAAAATAAATACCTTAAGTCTTAATGGTCAGTGTTCACCTTGCACCCAGACAATAACCTGAAACACACTATTAACGATAAAAATGTTTTCCAGGGTCAAAAATGGAACATTCAAGGTTCAAGTTATCTGATTAAAACTTCACTGAGCAGCAGTCCACTCACTGAAGACAAGACTGAAGACAAAATTGGATTGAACATCCTCCCAGGCTGTAGAACCTCAGTGGGGAGTATCTCAGTCTGGTGATGTACAGACTGAAGATCTATGCGATCATCCAGTCGTCAGTTACAAAGGAAAGTAAGGCAATTTATTTTTAAATGTATTTATATGAAGATAAACGTATTTGCTGAGTTATCACTGAACTGGGTGAATTGTCTATAAAGGGCTGTGGATAATGTAAAGGGTTGCAGGGTTCACTTAATATAGGTGTTAATACCCTAATTAAATCTGACATTATTCTTCGGGTCACCAAAGTTGGAGGATGAAGAAATTAACAGCTCCAGCAAGTTCTTATATTCCAACGCCATCTTGTGGTGATTTTTGGATATGAGGTTTTAAAATCACAATTTTGATTTTCTCTCTCTCTCTCTCTCTCTCTCTCTCTCTCTAAGACAAAAGCTCCTGAAGTAGTATTTAGCTTTGTAAATAGCTGCACTACAAATAGCGATGCCTTTCAGGAAGAGGAAAGGGGTAAGGAAAGGTTAAAAAAAAAAAGGATGCACCCAAGATAATTTGTTCAAACGCACAAGTAAATACAAACCTGGTGGTGTTCTTCTTTCAGCCCAAACCAAAACAGTCAACTGTCAGTGAGCATTACAGTCTGAACCTGTAAAGTTGTGGCGTTGTGTTTTAGTTGAGCCTTTAGTTGAGGCTGAATTCCAAATGAATCTGTACTCTATAGCCTACATAGCGACACTGATGTAATGGACCCTACTTAGTGCACTAGTTCTCCAGTGCGGAGCGATTTGGCGCCGGGGCTCACAGGGAGCTGTCCAGGTCCTGAAACGCGGAGCCGCAGCGCCGCTTGACGGCAATCTGAATAAACCTGTAACCACAAAACCACACAGCAGACCTGAGCCCGTGTTTCCATGTCTACTCTTACTTATAACATCTGAGTCCTCACACGGATTGTCCAAAATATCAACCATTGTGTTTAATCGACAAGTGTTTTTTGTTTGTTTGTTTGTTAAGTTTATTAAGCCAGCTGTTTACCGCCATCGTGTGGATTTTCTTCCAAAGCATCTTCTTTGTGTTTTCTTACATTTTATTCTCATATATATACCATATTATACGAAGCTAAAGAAAATTGTTCCCTTATGTGTTTTCCAGGTTGAACACTGGCGTGCATGCTCCAGAATTACTGCATGAATGTAGCCTAATTATTATGAATAATCTGCTCCATGCTAAAGTGACTGATGTAGTAATATTATGTGATTAGGAAGGAGGCTATTTATAATCTTTTCGTTTCCCTTATGGGTGCGTTTGTCCTTTTTTTTAATTTTTTTTTTTATCAAGGTCAGGATTTTGCCAAACCCCTCCCCTCCCTCTGTGTGCTTAAAGTACGTGAGCGCGACTTCCAAAATCTTACGTGACTTGTACCTCCATTCGCGGCATCAGGTCCTCCGGGCAAGTCCTAAAAGTAGCTCAGATGCGCCCCGTGAGATATTTTTGAATGATTTTGTGTGTGTATGTGTGTGTGTGTGTGTGTGTGATGTGGGCTGCTTTCCCTGAGATGAGCTACAACAGTCGGTAACAGTGTGACTCACGCGCGCGCGCGGGAACGAATAAAACGGTGGAGCGGCGCGGTGAATATCAGCGAATCACGCGTGTCCTCTCCAAAAGGTCACCGCGGATGGGATTTAGGCGGCAGTTATTTGCGCCAAGCGTTGCTCGGAGTCAAGGCACACCTGACCTGACCTGGCTCTCTTGTGATTGTGGATATTTTGCTGTTTCCCAGTCATTGGATTTGCTTTACAAGGTAACTTTGACTGCTTTTAATGTTTTGTGAATGGCCAAGTTGAAAACAATGCTCTAACAGGTGCCGTATATAGTGCAGTATATTACAGAAGGCAGTGTGGGTGATGCTGATGTGCTGTAATTTGGTAACTCAGTGATCATTCAGTCCAGGGGTTTGACTGTAGAGGTGTAGCCTACAATACATAGCACTGCGTTTCATTTTACAAGATTAATATTCTATCAAAATCTGGTTTCCATTAGTTCTGACAATAACATTCCAGCAATTATGTTTACTGACTCTTTTTTCATGTAAGCTGTGTACATTTTTATTAACCAGTAACCACTTGTACGCTTGTAATCATGGGTAATATTTATAAACTGACATTATGTCACATTTTGCTGCGCCACAGTTGGCCTTTACGCGTTTTCATTTATGGCACTTGTGTGAAATAAACTTTTAGCTGCTATGATTTTATACATAAAATATATGTATAAAATCATATATATATATATACACACACACTCATTCCACAATGGGCTGTAGAACTGGAATAAGACTAATCATCATGTTTTAGTTCTCCAATCTCCAATCCGTTTTCTTCATGTAACTACCCCACGCATCCTCACGCACAGCCTTCAGTGTAAAATGTAAAACCCCCTACACATGTGGAGCGCACACCTGACGCTAAACTTTCTCTCTGCCCCTCGCAGCGCATGTGACTGTGCAGCCGAGGTGCAATCAGAGCCGTGACTGCGCGCTTTGGTCTCTGGTCTTCAGTCCCTGTCTCTGTAGAGCGATGGCGGCGCCGACGGCTCCCTCCTCCTCCTCCTCCTCCTGCGGCGCAGAGCCCAACCCCAACACGACAAATTTACGGCCACCTGCGTCAAGTAGGTGCATCGTCCACATAAAACGCTATTGCACCCCGGCTATTTGCTTTGTGGCCGCCGTCGTTAATCTTGTCCTGGGGAGGGGGAATGCAGGGGAGGGGTGATGATGAGGGTGAAACGGCACCGATTGGTCACCGCCTCAGGTGCAGCACATCACACACACTCACACACACTCACTGTCAGAATTAAAAGCACACACTGGGGCGATTAAAGAAGACACACACACACACACCCCTAGAACCACCAATCTTTATCCATTTACAAATGTCATGCTTTAGACTTTACTTTTCATGGATTTTTCGTTTATTAGTAGAACATCATGCAATAATAATAATAATAATAATAATAATAATAATAATAATAATAATGGGTTATTCTGCCCATCTACCCATCCTTCTTGCCATTATTAGATGAGTCTATTATTATTATTATTATTATTATTATTATTATTATTATTATGTTTGTACATTTATTCGCTTACCTCTCAGCCTTCTTCCCTGTGTGACACTGGGGGAAACAGGGCTGGCTTCAGCAGTGTGTAGCCTAATTAAGTGAAGAGCAGCTCTAATTGTCGGGACAGTAAATTGGCGGTAATGGCTGACTGCTCTCTGCAGCTTTGTCGCTGTGTGTGTGCTTGTGGCTTGTGGGGGGAAGGAGCATTTCCAATTTCTAAAAGAGCCACGTACTCCTTACAGATGACCTACATTAGCACTGTTCTCTCACACACGTTTAGCTGTGGTTCAGAGCTGCTCTGTATGTTTGGTTATTTTTGAAAGACAATTTTTAAAAGTCATTTTTATAGCCTACCTGTTACAAATCAAACAGTATCCTCTTACATTTCTAAGGAAATAGATCGAGGTTTTTGTTGTTGTTGTTTTTTAATTTTTTTTTTCAGATAATTTTGTTTAATTTAATTTTTTTGCTGTCCTCCAAAAAAGATTACTTGTCACCATATGTGTATCTTTTATTATTATTATTATTATTATTATTATTATTATTATTATTATTAATAGTAGTAGTAGTAGTAGTATAATCATCATCATTATCATTATTATTATTATTATTATTATTATTATTAGTAGTAGTAGTAGTAGTAGTAGTAGTAGTAGTATAATTATTATTATTATTATTATTATTATTATTATTATTATTATTATTATTATTATTATTATTATTATTATTATTATTATTCATTTATTTGTTGTTGTTTTTAACCACAGGCCGCTGGTGATTTTCTTTGCAAGCTTCTTGACTACCCCGCATACACACGTGTGTGTGGACGTTAATAATACGGAGTGAAAGAAAGAGAAATTTTCTGTGTTCTCAGAAGGAAGAACAATTTGGCGGAGAAAGCCGGATAACTGAGATAATGCTTTGGTAAAATGAGCATTTCATCCTGGGCTTTACTCCAGATAACTAACAGTCTTCCTGGCTGAGGGGGTTTCACTTATTCTGGTGGTTTAGGGACTCGGCTGGGCTGCATTTAAAAGGAAGATAACTGTAGTTCGTCCTAACGCGCTTGTTCATTTCCTCCCTGTGTGTAGGCTATGACTGGAGTGGGGTTGCACACGGATGTACGCGAAAGCTCGGGATGAAGATCTGTGGTAAGTTCACGCTATTTGTAATTCTTTGCGCAAATTCAGAGGGGAATGCACGGGGAGTGGAGAGAGCTGGAAGCGGTCCAATGGGCTGCTCACGGTCTGCATACTGCAGCGTTGTTAGTTATCATTGGTGCTGTTGATGGAAATGTCCATACCGACAGATGTGAGACCAGTGGCTGCATGATTAGTTCTGGATATGTCTGGATGGGTTATTAAAATGAGATTCCCACAGATAATACTGAAATAAAAATGCAGATAAATGAAACCTATTTGTTATTAGTGGTGGAGCTGAACTGGTCCCTGGCATGTGCCACAGAGTTGGTTGTAACACCGGGTCGGGTGCCTGGCTCAGGGGCTGGGCTGATGCTTCAGCGCCCCCAACTGGCAGTGTCACACACGAGCACTGACAGCCTTCTGATCAGCTCATTAACGCTGGGTTCATGTGCCTGGAGTAAACCTAGCAGTTAAACTAGGTCTATATATTCATTTCCGTGCTTGTGCTTGAGTACTGAGCATAAATACAGCACAGTGATAACCAGACTAATATTCATTGTGCATGCAGAACGCAGATCTACTGTTTATGTTTAACAGACAGAATGATTTGCTTGAATAGTCAGATGCTGTGATATAGATTTAGGTAATAATTGCAGCCGATTCAAAAAGATTCCAGATTAAAAAAAAAGCTGAGAGCTGCGATGCATGCCCTGCTCCCCGGAGGCTTGTGCTCAGCAGGACGTGGTAAAGCCGCTGGCTGCAGGCTGTGTGTCCGCGGTGTGTGTCCGGGTGTGTGTCCGCGGTGTGTTTCCCTGCGATAGCGCTGCTGCTTTGTGTAACGCTGAGGTGTTACTGTGAGATTAGCGCACCATCAGATAAGACTTCTCTGCTGGGAAAAATGGCCTGGGTACAAAAAAAAATGTCCCCTTACCCTCTTTAAAACAAATCATGGTTAAAAAAAAACCTTTGATAGCATTTCGATTTCATTTTGAATTGTACACTTGGAATGCATTATGTGTTTACTTGTTTAGAGGTTCATAGAAAGGCTTTATTATTATTGTGTGTGTGTGTGTGTGTTTTTGTTTGTTTGTTTGTTTGCTGAAAATGTAAAATGTTGAAATGTTTTAACCATGTCTTTAAATCTAATTCTACTATTTGCTAATAACAAACGATATACAGTCTCAGAATAAGAGGTGCTGAACTGTAACTCTAATCCTTCCTTGTAGCAGGAGCGGGACCCGAATCTTTTAATGTTTCACCTGGAAATGTGGATTTAATATTGTACCTTTAAAAAAGATTTAAAGTAGGCCAATGATTGGATATTATCATCATTCTTACATGTACATGCACATTTCAGATGCATATTAAAGGTAGAAAAGGTGATGGTGCACTTGATGGTAAAACCTCAGCGACATGGACTGATGCAGTTCAGTGCTTTTTTTCCTGAGAGTGAATTTATTATTTTTCTTTTCGTTTCGTTTTTCTTATTTCCAGGAAAAACGAAGCGTATTGTCAATCCGAGATTTTTAGACGAGTTGCACCATGATTTAAATTCATTCCGAATTGTTCAATACAAAAAAATAACTTTATAAAATTATAAATAAATAAATAAATAAATAAATAAATAAATAAATAAAGCCATTATTATAATAGAATTAATAATACCGCATTATTAAACAGCAACAACAACAACAACAATAATAATAACAATAATAATAGCAACAACAACAACCATCATCATCTTCATCTTCATCGTCTCTTCCTGCGGAAATTGTGATTTGGGGTTTGGGGAGAAGCTATTTTGAGATAATGCGGGTCACTGAGGCGGAATGCAGCATGCATCATTAGCTGTGAGCTCAGTAAGTCAGTAGTCGGTGGAGTGTGTGATGGGCTCGGTGTCTCTCTGATCGGCTCTGGGGGATTTAGAGGCGCTCTAAACGGAGCCCATTTGTTTTTGCTTGACTGATGTCATGGGGGCGAACCTCCCCCTGATTATGGCTCCATCATAAATCCCTATGCAGTGGGAGTGAAAGGGGAATCCTCCATGCTCCACACAGCTGTTAAGAATATATAAGGAAGTGTTTGGCCACTCAAGTCGCACATTATAATCCTCCTCTCTTTGTAACCATTTAGGATTTTTGCAGAAGAACAACAATCTTGATGAAAAGAGTCGGATTGTGGCTTCTCTGAATGAACAGTCATCACCACAGAAGCTGGGTTTGCAGGACTCACACTTCAGGCGTACTGAGACAGACTTCTCCAACCTGTATGCCAGGGGTGAGAGAGTTCACCTGCTTTCTCCTGCATGTTTCAGAGTTAATAAACCAGAGGAAAGTACAGACAATCACACACATTGCACTTTATTTCTTTGTGTGTTTATGCTTTAAGCGTTTCTTTTGATCCCTCCTTTTGTATTTGCACACTGATAACAGAATAGTATTATAACTGTTATCATTTTAAAGATTTACTGCCTGCCAAGAACGGTGAAGAGCCTACAATCCAGTTCCTGCTGGAAGTGGTAGAAATCCTCACAAACTATGTACGGAAGACATTTGACAGATCAACAAAAGTGCTGGACTTCCACCATCCACACCAGCTCCTGGAGGGTATCGAGGGCTTTAACTTGGAGCTCGCAGACCAGCCCGAGAGCCTGGAGCAGATTCTAGTAGACTGCAGAGACACACTCAAATATGGCGTCAGGACAGGTGAGACATGACATTACACTTGAGCAGGTTTAAAAATGTATGGCTGCTCATTCATTAGATTAGTGGCATTAATATAAACCACTCACATAACAGCACCTTACAGATGATTGTGCTGGATTATTTTGATGCTGGAGCAGTGAACTCCATTTACTTTGTTGTGGATGTTGGTGTTTTTTTTCCCCATCAGGTCATCCCAGGTTTTTTAACCAGCTGTCTACGGGGCTGGACATCATTGGCTTGGCTGGGGAATGGCTCACCTCAACTGCAAACACTAATATGTGAGTTTTCAATTTTCTGTCTAATCTCTGTATTAGTTACATCGAGGAGGTGTAATTGAAACATTATCTAACAGAAACAGATGCATATTAGTCACTTTGACAGAAAGTAGCTTCATCCTTTGATTGACATGTTAAATTCAAATACAAATAGGCACAAATATGACATTGTATTAATAGCCCACAAAACACTTTAATTCATTAAGACTTCATTAAAATAATGAAATGGCACAAAAACACAGGCTTGATACACAGCCTGTAGATAGGAGTGTCCTGCATGTAAATGGCTTCTTGGTTAAGGCTAATTTACATCTTGATGATCTAACATATTATATGATTTACAAACATTCATAATTTAAAAGGCATCACATTGCAGTCAGATAGTCATTATAATGATTGGGTGAGTAATCTCCAATTTGAGACACCATGAGATTATAAAGATAAATCACAGCTGCCTTGAAATCTAAATTTAAACAAGATTTACCTCTCTTTCCATTCAATATATCTTTTCAGTGTAAACAAGCTAAATTGTCCTGCTAAATGGATGCTAGTGCCCTATACAATGTTTCAAAGTAATTCATGCTAGTTTTCACCTTCAGATAACGTTGGAATAAAATAGCACAGGGTGAACACACCAGTTCAGAGTGACCTTTAGAGGTCAGAGATTCTATTATGTCTTTTTATGGCATATGCCCTAACCATTTAGGGGTCAATAAAACATATATTGTTGAGTTATTTCACTATTTATCTCCTGTTGTGCAATGACTAACCCCTGTTACTATCAGCTGTTTAAAGAATGTACAAAAATACTTCACAAGCTCCATAATGGCTTGTCAATCATGAGAGTCATAGACCAGTTCTTGCAGTGAGGCGTGTGTAGATCTGGTGCATCCTCTGGTCATCTGAAATGGAGACCAAATGGTCCTAATGGTCCGCTTGAAACCAGAAACCTCTTGTGACCTTTTACTACATGATTAATTAGTGATTGGTCTGTCATTTGTTGTAATTTCATTCATTACTTCAGATGGTTATTGACCATTGTTATTGTGCAAAAGATACTCTGCTAGGATTACATCACAGTTATATGATCAAATAGTTCACAGTTATATTATATATAACACACACACACACACACACACACACACACGCACACACACACACACACATGATTAAATACAGCTTTATTTCTTTTAACAAGGTACATTTACAGTATTATCTCAATTTACCCTCAGTGTCCTTAGCAAATTTAGCACAAAAAAGTAATAAACCAGTAAGCTAATAATGCCTTTATTACTAGAGTATTAAATTGAGACGGGATACAATCCCAATACAAAGCTGAGCAGTTAAGGATTAAGAAGTTTGTTCAAGCGTCCAACATTTGTTCTTCAGTAGTCATATGATTTAAACTCACATTTGATCTTCTGAGCTCTCCCTGCAGCACTTTATCCACTTAACTGACACACCTTATCCACAGGTTCACATATGAAATTGCTCCAGTGTTTGTGTTGATGGAACAGCTGACTCTGAAAAAAATGAGGGAGATTGTCGGCTGGCCAAATGGAGAAGGAGATGGAATATTCTCCCCAGGTTGTTTTCCTCCTTGCATCTCAATCACTTAAACAGTAAACACTGCCATCGCTCGTTATGCATATGAGAGATAAACCAATATCCATATTGTTTGGTATGCTGATCAAATTTAAAGTGAAGCTCAGTAATTCCTGGAATGCTATCCTTTGGATGTCAGCTGTGCTAAGTTTGTTGACCTTTTCTTTGACAGGAGGAGCGATCTCCAACATGTACAGTGTGATGATAGCTCGCTATAAGCATTTCCCTGAGGTGAAGACTAAAGGCATGACCGCAGCCCCCAGGCTCGTGCTGTTCACTTCTGAGCATGTATGTATTTTTTCTTACTGAAAATGAATATCAAGATATTTCTAAAGGTAGACTGTAACTAGCAGTGCTGCTGTAATGAATGAATGGGTTTTATATAGCATTATATAAACAGGAGATCTTTTCTCCAAGAGGCAATTAGACTGTAAAACTCCTCTCCCTTCCTGCAGGCAGGGAATTCTGTACACTTTAAATGCTGCTTTACTGATGAGTTAGTATTTTGCACATTTGTAATAATGTATAGTTCTTACCAAATTGATTCTTTGTTATTTGTATTGTTTTCTGTAAGTTGGCAAAAAATTCCCTTCAATATCAATAACGTTTTTTTTCTTTAAATCTTATCTATTGATCCCTGCTACTAAGATCAATCATATATTTTCCTTATACCTGATCTTTACCATTTGTGCAATACTTTGTTTTGTTTTTAACATAATCTCTGTGTGTGATTAATAAGAACAGCAATTTCAGCATGTTTCGCTGTATTGAGAAAAGAACGGAAAACCTGTTTATTCACTTTGAAGTCCGATGGCAGTTGCTAAGTTAAGTCAAGGGTATATGTAAATTAAGCTCTAAATCTGTATTATTCATCCTTTAAGTCACTGCACTACTTTTTGAGAGAAAAATTGTGGTTGCAAATATAGTCATGTGGTCAGGGAAAGTGTAAGTAACCAGAATTACTCCATTGCACCAACTTTGGTTATACATTCTTTTGGACCTGTCTCATCTCATCTTATTGTAATAAGTGCATTGGTTGTAGTTTTTTATTTGTCATCTAGTTGCAAAATTGTAAAGTTTATTTGGCAAAATTCAGCAACACCCCTTAGACTTTCATTATGTGAGTTTTGAGCAAACAGATTTACCGTTCTTTTCTCACTTGATGTGTTGTAAACGTGTTGGAATTATTGTTCATGTCAAGCACATAGGGGCTACAGATAGAAATTATATGAATGGAGAAAATGCTGGAGAATTCGTAAGCATATCATGTACATGTTTTTCATATCCCCTTTACAGAGTCATTACTCCATAAAGAAAGCCAGTGCAGTTCTTGGCTTTGGGACAGAGAACCTGATTCTGCTGAGAACAGATGAGAGGTAAGAAAATTCTCAGTCTGAGCCGTGTACGTCTGTAAGCTCCTGGTGTGTATGTGTGTGTGCATGGGTATGTGTATGTGTGAGGCCGTCTGTGTTACATGTCCATCTCCTTTATCAGAGGTAGAGTCATTCCTGCTGATCTGGAGGCCAAGGTTGTTGATGCCAAACGCAAGGTTAGTCTTTGCACAAAAAGATGTCCAACTCAGCTTAGTAGGCTGTTTACAAATATAGTGGTGCTTAATTACAAATGTGCTTCGATAAGAAATTGCATGCTTTGTTAATAACTATGTAAGTTAATATGCAACAAAGCCTTTCTCATAGACTTGAATGCAAGCAAACATCATCTACAGTTTGGAGTTTAATGAAAGGACAATTCACAGTATTATAATATAACTGATAATACCCAGTGATAAAGGATATTAATGTATATCATAAAACAAAACAGGACTATACCACCTAGTCTCTATAGGACACGATGAGTGACATTAGTTTAAGTAATGTTCTTGGCTCTGTTGCCTTTATCTCCTATAGTCAGTGAGAGTAGTCCATTGAGAGTGATAGCTCATCAGTCTCTGTGCTTTTTCAGGGCTGCGTTCCATTTTTTGTGAGTGCCACAGCCGGTACTACAGTTTACGGTGCTTTCGACCCCATCAACGAGATTGCAGATATCTGTGAGAAATATAACATGTGGCTCCATGTGGATGTAAGTGCACAATGGTCATGAGTGTGAGTGTCGTTGGTCCAATTTTATATTAAGTGACTCTAGTACTTGTGCAATTACATGTAATTATAATGTTTGCAATGTTACAGATTAAAGACAGTAATACATCATATAGAAATACGCATAGTATACATCATCATCAGTTTTGGCTTGTGAATTTACATGATTGTATTTTAACACTTTAAAGTGTAACCTTTATATACTTCCTATAGAATATTTATGTTGCAACATGCTATTTCATGAAAGAATCACATGGACTAATATTAAACTGGAATTTGAGAGTAAGAACATACTACCTAAACAGACAATGTGGCCTTATTTAAAAGCATAGCTTGTACATAAATCTGCACTTTAAAATCAGTAGACACTTTCTGTCTATGTAGGTATTGTCACAATTAGAAATAAAATGTTACTGGAAAACCACAAATGTAATTGTTCTCAACCTGTTATATCTAAGAACATTTACAACTGTGAGTATATTTTTACATGAATAAAAAAAATTGAGTACACACTGTAATCTGTAATCCATCTGTAACAGTGCATACATTGTAGGTAGTTATTTTATACTGTAGTTGCCTGTATAGTTATTAGAGGTACTTAATATAAATTGAGACTGTGCCATTGTCATGTTATGAGTCAGTTGCTGAAGACAGTGATCAGCAGATCAGACCTCTTTAATGTGTGTGTCCACAGGGAGCATGGGGAGGGGGACTACTGATGTCCAGAAAGCACAGGCACAAACTTAATGGCATTGAGAGGTACTCTTTACATTTTACATTTTTTCATATACATACATACATACATACATTTTCATCTACATTCTGACAGGTGACAAATTAAAGGAAAAACCAATATGAAGTGTCTTAGTAAGGCTACCACAATCTACCAGAACAACTTTAATGTGTGTGGACAGATTGTCCGACTCTCTGGAGGGATGAACATCATTTCCCCAAAAGATATTCCCTCAGTTATGTTTGATTATAGAGGTTGTGAGCGCTGCCTAAAATGTCAGTCCAAAATCTTGCATAGATGTTCAACTGAGTTGAGATCTAGTGACTTTGAAGACCATGGTATTTGATTTATAATTTTTTTTTTATAATCGTTAAACCATTCAGTGAGCCTTCATGCCCTGTGGACGGAGCCACTGTCATTCTGGAAGATACCATCATATGCTTCATTATAGGATAAAAGTGATTAGTCAGAATAACTTTGTATTGATTTGCAGTGACACAAGTGGACACAAGCTATGCAACTAAATGCCCCACAACACCATAGAGACACATTTTCCTTTAATTTGACACATTTCTATGTATCCAAGTCTGTTCTCAGTCTGCTGTGTTACTTTTGTAGGGCGAATTCTGTCACATGGAATCCTCACAAGATGATGGGCGTTCCACTACAGTGCTCTGCCATTCTGGTCAGAGAGAAGGTGAGGCTGAGAGTAGAGAAATGGAAGGGGTGGTGGGGAAGTGAGTGATGCAGGGACAGAGAGACAAAAACAGACAGCGAGATAGTGCTTGAAAAACAATATATGAAGGTGACTGAGTGGGGAAGCGAAAAAAGAGATAAACAGGACAAAAGGGTAGAAGAATCAGTGAGGGGCTGTGCTCACTGAAGTGCATCATTAACCACTCTCTTCACCCCCTCTCTCTCTCTGTCTCTCTTTCTCTCTCTCTCTCTCTCTCTCTCTTTCTCTCTCTCTCTCTGCATTGACATTTCATTATGTGAATGTCTGGATGTCTGGTGGTCTCACTGTGTGTGTGTGTGTGTGTGTGTGTGTGTGTGTGTGTGTGTGTGTGTGTGTGTGTGTGTGTGTGTGTGTGTGCGCGCATGTATCTGTATGTGTAACAGGGACTTCTACAGGGCTGCAACTCTATGTGTGCTGGCTATCTTTTCCAACCGGATAAACAGTATGATGTCTCCTATGATACTGGAGACAAGGCCATACAGTGCGGCCGGCATGTGGACATCTTCAAGTTCTGGCTCATGTGGAAGGCAAAGGTCTGCACACAATTACATGAATAGATGAATGACAAAAAAATTATCTGCAGCAATAAATTACTGCTTATAAAATGTATTTATTCACTGAGGGAAATTTTATTAACATCATATTACTTTTACTAAACCGAATGTTAGTATTGCAATTAAAAATTAATAAAAACAGTATGAAGAGAAGTATATGTATATATATTAGAAGATGTATATGCTGTTTCTTGAAACAGGGTACCATTGGATTTGAAAAGCATATAGACCGGTGTCTGGAGCTCTCAGAGTATCTCTATACTAAGATCAAAAACAGAGAAGGCTATGAGATGGTGTTCCAGGGACAGGTGTGTGAAGAATATTTCTAAAATTTCAGCCTTTATTTGAGACCGTTCATATAAATCTGTTCCTGAGGGAAATATAACATAAAACTATAATAATCATGACAGGTTAACTGCAGCAAAGAGCAGTTTTTGAACATTTAGTACTCTGTAACAAGACTGGATTTTTGGGGGGTTTCTTTCTCTTTCCCTCAGCCTCAGCATACTAATGTGTGCTTCTGGTATATTCCGCCGAGCCTGCGTGGCATGCCAGATGAAGAGGAGAGGAGGCAGAGGCTCCACAAGGTAAAATCTGTTTTGACCATTTCAAAATTGTCCAGATGTGGCTTCCTTGGTTCTAATATTTTCAGCACAAGCTTATGGCATAGAAGAGAACATGAAGTCAATCAGAAACACACAGCGATATGTCAGTAAGAGCTTGTCTAATGTCATGTGATTGAAAAACAATGGCTTCTCCTTTAAAACCAGGTGGCTCCTAAAATCAAGGCAATGATGATGGAGTGTGGCTCAACAATGGTGGGCTACCAGCCTCAGGGTGACAAGGTCAACTTCTTCAGGATGGTCATTTCCAACCCCGCTGCCACCAGGTCAGATATCGACTTCCTGATCGATGAGATTGAAAGACTGGGCCTGGATTTATAAAACGTGCAATGATATTTTAGCTGGTCAGTGTTCATTGAACAACATTATACATCCCTGTACAATCCCAAACAATTTCACAAAGGTTGTGATAGCAAAACTGAGAGTTGTGGTATGGGTTTACAATCTTGCCATCACTCAAATTACTTTAATGTGACACATGAGCTTCTTGATAACAGGATTCTGTGATCATAGTCTAGAAAGTTTCTATCTGTGGGAAGAATGAATGGCAGATTGAACCTTATGAAGGTCACAATTTCATAAAACTGTTCTGTTAAACCAGTGGAAATGATGACATTGATGAACCATAATGCCGGCAGTGCTGAGGTTTTGAGGCGAACATGACGTTAACACTGATTAAAGGTTTTCTGGAATGTTCCATCACGAAGCTGTCAGTGAAGGTGAAGTCATATCAGGGCTGGTGATCTGGGAGTATAGCAATTAAAAGTGAAGATAACAGCATCTGAAAATCTTGAAAATCTTTCAGTGGCATGTCCTTATTCAAGATATTCCTCTCATGACCTCTTTATTCTATCCTCATTGTATCTATCAATTATGTGAACTACATTTAAGGATGTTATATAATGAACTATTGCACATTCATTTCAGATTTCTCTGCACCAGTATATATTTTAAGAATTCAATGAATCAAAGTCAAATAATTGTTGGTTCTTAGTGTTGTCAATGTGACTGAATCTCACTGCATATTTTAGCTATTCTGTAGAATAAATTAATGGGAAATACTTGGACTCTAAAGTACTTTATGTAGATTGTGTATATTATAGTTATATGGCCTTTGTGACTAATGTATTACATTACATAGTTTTACATTACACTGTTTAAATAGTGATTAACATTGAAATAGAATTATTTTCTAAAGATCTTATTTATATGAAGAGACTGTGTGAAAGATGTCTTTTTGTCCATTTGTAGGTACCTTTATTTGTACTTGAGAGGAGCTTATGAGTGTATTAAAATGTTTTAGAGATTTCAATGTATCCATTGACCAAAGACATAGAAGGAAGTGATATTTATTTATCAGTCACTTTTATCTGTACTACACAATGACCTAGGTTCATTGATCAGCGTGTCACATAAAGAAAACATGAGCACATACAGTGTAACTTTAGTGCAATCAGTGTGGTGTAGCTGTGAGTGTTACTATACTTACTGTTATAAGTACATAATGAATGTTCTAAGTAAATTGTCTAGTCATAGTCAAGTGAAATGAGAATCAGTAAAAAAGCAGTGAGTTCTAGGTTACTAGAGTTGCTGGTACTTAGTAAGATAAGCACAACAGACTTTTACCCCTTACAAGTGTTATGTATTTTATTAGTATGTAGATTTTTAACAACATCTTCGTAAGCACAGGACTATATGTCCAGTAATATATTAAGCCAGTTTTAAGCATTAGTGATGATTACTGAATGTTTTTTTTTTTTATTCTGGGACTGGGCTTAGTCTGTGTCCAGAAAACTAGGCCTGAAGGGTTCATTCCTAAAAGGACCGAAGGTTATGCTTACATTCCTTGGTCCTGGGCATTGAATGAGAGTATTAGGAGAGATTATGCATTCACGGTCAGTGTTTTTGCAGACAAAATGCTGGTTAAAGACAGGCACCTTAAACTACAGTCACACTAAGTGAACTTGTGCAGAAATGATGTTTAAATACTACAAATAAAACACTTGAAATCAACCAATTGCTCCTTCTTTTATTGTAATTACTGACCATGTTTGATCTGTGCATAAACAGTGCCAAGGTAATGTTACTCATCTTTTATTTAGTCCCAGAGAGAAGTTGCTAATAATTATATGAAATATTTATTTTTACTAGATTCAAAGCCTTTAAAAGCTCTGTGGACATTACCTTAATCCCGAAATCAGTACATCAGGAAAATATATATTTTTATAGTATTCTTACGTACATGTCAATATTAAGACACTGAATGCATGTTTTGGTGTAATAGCTTGTCATTTCCATTTTCTCCTGGAGTACTACAGGGGTCCGGTCAGGTTACAGTCCTGTTACAGACATGGTCAACCATGAGGAACAGAAATCAATCTGCTTGGAAATCGTACATTTGAACAGACAAAGGGCTTTGCCCACATCTTCATCAATCATTAGTGATCTTGAAGCATGGATTTTCTGTGGAACACATTTGACATGGATCACCTGTGATGCAAGCCATGAATTCATATGAACCTTGAATCAATCTTAACCAAAATGCAAAACGGGCCATTAGTTAAGCTAAAACATCAAATCAAGGTAGAATGCTTCACAGCTTCATCTGACTGAAAACAGCTTTCATTTTCCTTCATGACAAGGACTATAACCCGCTTACAATTCTGAAAGACTTTCTTTTTTCTTTCTTTCTTTTTTTTCAAAAATCCAGCTTCACTCTCCTCTATCTCTACTGTCATTCCCCATATCTCAAATTAATAGCCCAGAGAAGGAGTTTTACAGGGCGATCATTGCGGTGCAGCGCTTTCTTAGCCTCCTCAGTGGGAAGAAGCTCTGTTCATTATTCACTCTTTTAAAGACATTTATCATAAAAGTCACCAGACCTTGTTCTCTTTTAAGCTTGCCATATGAGCATATCGAAAGGTAATTTCAGGTCAGTCCCTGGATTAATAGGTACATTTTATTTATAACATGCAGGAAATATGTCTGTTTCAGCTTTCACTAGATCTTTGAACACTGTAGTGTATGTAATATATAATACAATATGAAATAGGTCTACATTTGAAATGATTAAGTAGCAGGCACATGGTTAATTAGTCTTCACCTTCCATAGATCATGATTATAGTAGTCTGTTAGAAAATTCTAGCTGCCATTTTTTGTTTAAAATGATTTGAAACTTCCATACTTTATGCATATTTTGTGTTATCTTTTTATTTGTCAGATTCTTAGTCTAATATAGACACATTTTTTTATATATGTATATGTATATAATGGTATAAATTTGGATTTAGAGAGTTCTATTAGCGAGGAGTTCTACTAATCAGGGTCCAGTTTAAGTAGCCAGTTAATAGCCAGGACACTTTATCATGGTTCAGGAGTGAGATTTATAGGTTTACAGTCATTGCCATGATTTAGCAATCTCCACTTCACCAGTAGTCACTTTAGCCAGCTAAGGATTGCAACGGTAGCCCATGAGCATAAACAATCTACCTATGAAATGATTTATCTATAGCATGGGATACAACTGGTTCTGGCTGAAAACAACTGTCTAAGAAAAAAAAAAAGAATGTCTAAAAACATCTACCTAATGTTACCAAATAATAATATCTTGTGCGTGTTTGATACCTGGTACAAACTTGGAGTTTAAATACAGAATCAGAGCATCGCACTACTGCGTGCAGATTTGAAAATGTACACGACACTTTTTAGTCACTATTCCACAAAGAGTTACTGTCTGCAATTTGGTGTGTTACATTTTTCATCTTATATTTATCTATTGGGATTATATAAACTTATTAACTTATTAAATTTCACAAATATCTCAGTGTTTTCCTTCTTTCTGTCTTTCTGAGCAGTTAACATATACAGTTATTAATGGTTATAATTGCATAGACATGAATGCAGGACTGCAGTTTTCATACGAAATGAACACTTGCTTTTAAACATAGCCTAAAGCTGTTTGTCTACTAAGTAAGTGGCTACTTATAGGTAATATTTAGGGGAGATAACATTATTGAAGCTTAATTAAATTGATGCATAGTTACAGAGTTAATTGGGAGCCAGGTGTCTCGGGCCTTGGGAGGTAATTGCAACATAATGAAAATGGAGAGAGTGCAGTGAGAACAGAATAATCTGTTCCAGCCTTTAGTATTACTGTTATACTGCGCCAGGACACAGGCGCTGACCACACACATACAGCTGTGCTTGGTGGACTAGAACACTGACTGTACATAAAAAGCAATATTCTGTGTAATATAGTTACAGACATGGACATATACAATTGGGATAATGTCCGTATTTCTTTCTTACTCTAGAATANAGTCAGTGAGTATTCATATATTCCTCCTTCATATTAGCTTAGAGAGTCAAATTGCCAAATCATTTGAAATGACTGAGTAAGTTCAGTTAGTGCTTTATAAAACTCACTTTCTCAGCCAAAAGAGGTCCCACTTAATTCCCATTAGCCGCACTGCATTAGCAGAGCCTCAAATTCTCCATCAATTTTAATTACAAGCATTATTAAGCTTAGCAGAACTTTGGGAATAATAAGCTCAGCTTGGTTAAGTTTCTTTCTCTCCCTGCAAGTCTGCTCTTTTTCAGGCTATGGATAAGATAAGCAACATAAAAGTAAATACCTGCTGTCTACATTTATTCTGGACTATCTGCAAGTACATATTTGGCATTCCAGTAGTCTCTCCAAAAGCATTCTTCCAACAGCTTTAAAAAGTTTCTTCTACTTTATACTTTTTTTTCAAACCTGGGAACAGATTATTGCTTTATAGAGTTTACTGGGATGTTTTGAAAGCAGTATTTGCAAATGCAGCATTCATTCATTCATTAGTAACTATCTTCATTCTGCAGTCATCTTTAGTAAGTGTTTTATTCTGGGCTGTGGTGGATCCGGAGGCTAACCCGAGAACACTTGGCAAGAAGCAGGAATACACCCTGGATGGGACACCCGTCCATAACATCACAAACACATTTGCACTCATTCACACTTAGGGGCAATTTAGACTCATTAATCCACCTGCTTGCAGAAAACCCAGAGAAAATGTGCAAGGAAATGGGGAGAAGAGGCAAAACTCAGCATAGACAGTAATCTGAGCACAGGATTAAACAGGGACACCGGAGCTGTGAGCATTTTCTATGAAAAATGACATGACACTGAACTATGACAACTAATCCTACACAATATAACTGGACTCACCTTTGTCTTCATTTTTGACAAGAGCAGCTAAAGTAAAATGAAGTGACTATGGTCATTTTGTCACAACCTTGCCTTTTCATGTCAAATTCCAGATGCTTCTGAAATATTTTTCTACATGCCAGATTGTTCTTCTGCTGTCACTCCAGCTCCCTCCAGTGGTCACAGCTCTGTCTCTCTCGCTGGGCTGCTCACGCTCAATTCTCACTGTTCACACTTGGAGAACATTGAAAAACAGCCGGTGCAACGGTCCCTGAAGGCTTGATGTGAGTGATGTGTCCTGACCTCCTGGGACTGCCTGCTGCATTAGTCCTCTGATAAATACTGACAGTCCTTTTATGCACGACTCCTTTAATGAAATGCTGATGGGGATATTGATGAAAGGAGCCTGGATTGGTGCCAGAGTATGTCCCTCAGATATTGTTTCTCTTCTGTGCTCTCACGCTTGCACGCATTCACGTACACTAATACAAAATGATCTACCGCATCAGTCAATAAAATTCAGCCTGTTCAGATGCCTTGCTTCAGAAGTACTTTTGTGGCCTCAGTACTAACTTGCTGCTTGTTGTATTTCACAATTCTCCATCATGTTTATTGCCTCTTCACTACTTTCTAAATAGCTGTATAAAATGAGATCAATTATAAAAGTAGCCCTCAAAAATGTACAACAACTTCCATAGTTATTGATTCTGTGCACAGAAGCACTTTACTGTAAAAAAGATTTATTGGGCTTTGAGTACAATTTGTTTCATCCCTGTCAGCTGAGTCGCTAATAGGTGTCTTGTTGAAGCTAAAATATTAGTGGTTAATGTCCTTGCTAGACAAGTCTTTATGCACTTAGCCAGAGAACTGCCACTACGTCAAAGTCTGCATACAGCATTACATGGGAACATTGTGATGAAATGTAAAGGATATTTACTGAGTACTGAATGACCTTTCACATTATCAGTGGTTGGTAATGATCTATAATGCAAAGCAGAGAATAAAGATTTGTTAATAAACGTCATTATGTGCAACACTGAACATGCTGCCATTCTGCAGTGGCACTCTACGAGATGATCATATGTGTAATAAAGAGTGAACATGGTGGACATGTGAAATATAAGGTCTGAGAACACCAAGCAGCCTTCTACGACTTGTGCTTCTGTTCTTGCCTCATTTAAAGCAGACAAGATACAGTCTTGTTTGGTATAGATGGGCTGAAAAAGTTACTGAAGTTAATTTATTCTTTAAAAAAAAAACAATAATAAAAAATAACCTTTAGTACTCTGCACAACCTCTCTTTGCCAGCATAACAGCACAGAGTCTTCTATAATGCTTGAAATTGGAAAATACCAAGCAAGGAATCTGAGAACCACTCCTCAGTTCACAATCGCTCCAGACCCTCCAGGGTCTCCTTTTCATCTCACCCCACAGGTATTCAGTGGTTTCGGTCAGAGGACTGAATGGGATGGCCATGTCGAAGGAATCTGTGGTCATTTAACCATTTTTGCGTGGATTGGGACATATTTTTTAGATTATTGTTCCGCTGGAAGAGCCTGATCTTAATTTATAATCTCCTGGTACTTCATGGAGTCCATGATGCAATGTATCTTACTAAGGTTCCCAGGGCCTTTGAAGGAAAAACGGCCCCACATCACAGATTCTCCACCATATCATAGTGGGGATTATGTTCATTTCTCTATAACCATTCCGCTTTTTACACCAACTCTCCTTTAGTGTTTGCTACAAATAGCTCTATTTTATATATATATATATATATATATATATATATATATATATATATTTGGTCTCCTCTTGCCATAGAATCTGGTTCCAATCCAAGTTGCAGTAAAGTCGAAAGCATTTCTGGCGCTTACGTTTGTGGCTAGATAGAAGAAAAGACTTTGTCCTGGCACCTTCTACATACTTTGTTACACTGAGGTGGCGTAACTGTACATTCGGAGACTTGGTGACCCCAAAATGGTGCCGCCATCTGCAAATCTGCAACCGTGATCCATGGAGGAATTTTTGCCTCTCTAACCATCCTACTCACCATCTGCTCATTGTAAGTATGGTTATATTTTCCAGGCACATAACTATTTTATATAGCCATTGCCGCTTTTATGAACGTCCACACAGTTTCGTTGTATACAGTTTCATTTGTATATTTTCTATTGCTCCCCATGTTGATTAATGAGTAATGGAATTTAGCCTGTTAACTCATATTTATATACCAGTGCAACAGGAAGGAATGAATGACCACTAAAGAGTCTCAAAATACTTGAACTTAAAGATAATTTTAAAAAAAAATTGTGGTAATGCTTCAGTTACATTTTAATGCATATGAATTTCCAGAGATGCCAATAATTGAAATATGGTTTTGTTAAAAAAAATCTAGATTTTCTTTCCCCTTTAGATTAAAAATTCGATCTCAGACCATTTTTCATAACCTTTTTCCAATAATTCTGGAACTGAATGTATGATGATCATGAAATTTAGACTGTAATTGAGTTTGACCAAATCAACAATCACATATAAGCTAAAAAAAAATAACTAAAATAATTTAAAAATTGAATAATACATTCTTTAATAAAAGATTGAGATAACTGGTTTGATGTGAATCTCATTCCTACATATTTATCTTGAAACCTGTAGTATAGTTGGATTGCAGTTGTGGTTTTCTTTTTAGCTGGTTAAATAGTCAGTTTTGTGCTTTTGTCATTCACATCTCATTTGCTATTACGTTCTACAAAATGCATTCAATAATAAAGCCAATTTCAATTTCTATTTTATCTCTTATGACCCCCTCCCCTCTTCTAAAGTTCCAGATTTTCCTAGAGACACACATAACCCCATTTGAGACACACTGGTCAAGTGCATAGAGGCCATTAGACCAAACTGCACATCAGAGACTTAAAAAAAAAAAAAAAGGTCGTCTCCTGGTTAGTGTGTTTGAAATGGCATCAGGCGGCACTTTACTTTACGTGGGCGATTGGAGAAGACGAGCATTAACATCAAACCGCAGCAAGAAAATTCAAGTATTAGATGCCTATTTCAAGAAGAACAGTATATAATTTGAGGCAACAAATAATTACCTGGCATTTATTACCATTTTAAATTTCAACAGAACTGTACACTTCGTACCCAAAGTAGTTCAATACAGCCATTTTTAAAAAGCAACATAAAAGCAGCAAACACTTCAGGAAACCAGATTTACAAGAAAAACGGCAAAAAAAAAAAAAAAAAGTTTGTACAGAATTAATCTGTTGAAATTTAATATCTGCAAGTATGGTCCTGTACAGCAAATATACATTAATTTTCTAGAAGGGATCTTTATTTTTTTTATCCTGCATAAGGATTCTGTACATTGTCATTTCTCTACATTTGGTTACTTTGTGCATTCAAAATTAGTATTCTGCTTGGCCCTATTGTGACACTACATGTCACAACGTATGCTAATTACATTCTTGTTGCTAATTGTACAGAAAACAGCTAACACTCCCCCAAATCCAAAATATCGCTGCCAAGTTTATACTGAAAACCTCAGAGACCTACTGTACGCATGTAAGCCCCTTCAGCAAATACCTGCCAGAAAAATCATTTCATCATTGCAATCATTTTACCTGGCAGAGTCTGCGTTGATTTATTCATGGTAGGTGTCATGTCTTCATCTATTCCTTCAAAGCAACTGCCACAAAAAAAAAGAAATTCATCACATTTCAAGTTACTTAGATGGAGCAGTGCTTTACAGAAATTTTTAAAAGGCCATTACGCTTCAATAACATTTACACAACACTCTCTTTCTGAATGAAAGTTTGATCTGTTCCAATCCCACTTCAATTGGTCAAATCCAAACACCAGATTCAACTGTCGATCTCCAGCATCCACAATCTGAGGACATGCTTGTCCCCTGCCTGCTTGGCTCCTGTCCGGGTCCTGCAGCAGGGAGAGCAGGGATGGGCCAGCACAATGTTCAGTCAGTGAGTCAGTGCAGTTTGTCAGTAGATGACACTTGAAGGCGCAGGACTTGAGGCCAGGTTCCCAGAGGAACTGGAGCGTCTCATGTGAGGCTGCAGATACGAATCGCTGCCCAGCTGCTGTACATCAAACCGGTCCTCCTTCCTATATGCAAGACAGCGTCGGATAAACGCCTGCCAACCAAAAATATCCGTATAAGAACACTTGTTAGGCAAAAACATTACGAAACCCTGCTAAAGATGTACATATACTCTGTTACTCAACTGCATAAGCAAACAGCTGCAAACAGCAGTTTAAAATAGCACTAATCCTCCAAGAGACCTCAAATCAGCCAGTTCTAGGTCCAGAACACTAGAGGGCATCCTCGTGACATGACTCCAAGTGCAAATGATACATTACACTTTAGCTGCATGCCAAAATCTAAGCTGCAACCTAGACAGATGACTCCTATCAAGAGAAGTGAAAGTGTCAGCAGAAAAGCTGCACCTCTCCAGTTGCTGTGTGTATTTATTTGAATCCACAATTTACTACTCTACTGGATGTTACTGTTACTGTTCTAAAGTTTCCCTTAACATGCTAATTAACTGCGTAGAAAAGAAAGTTATTTTCTTTTTTTGCTCTTAATCCATCATACATTTACATACGCCTTGCAGAATCAGCAAAATGTTAATATATATATATATATTTTTTTTTAAAGAGATAATTTTTTTTTATTATTTAGTACTGCTCAGAATGTTATTTCACATAACAGATGTTTAAATATAGTCCACAAAACAAAAATAATAACTGAGTTTATACAAAAATGAACCAGTTCAAAAATTTACATACGCTTGATTCTTAATACTGTGTGTTGTTACCTGGATGATCAACAACTGGTTTATGTTTTGTGATAGTTGTTTGTCCTGAGCAGTTAAACCGTCCTCTGTTCTTCAGGTCCTGCACATCATCTGCATATTTGACCCTTTTCCAACAGTAGCTATATGATTTTGAGATCTTTTCACACTGAGGCCAACGGAGGGACTCGTACACAACTATTATGAAAGGTGCAGACATTCACTGACGGTCAAAAAGGCAACACGATACATTAAGAGCCACGGGGATGTAAACTTTTGAACAGTATGATCAGTGTAAATTATTATTTTGCTTAAAGATTTTTTTTTTTTAATAGTACTGCCCTTCAGAAGCTACATAAAATATTTACGTTTCCCAGAAGACAATAATAACAATTTACACTTATCTTAAAAAACAAATAAACAAAATGCAATTTTTATGACCTTTTTTTTTTTAATTAACATTTTGAAGATCCTGCAAGGCGTACGTAAACTTACGACCCCAACTGTATATGGATTGTTCTTGAACTAACTGTAATAATTAGCAACTTGCATTTTGCTATAAATGACATTTAACCCAAACTCTGATGTACTTGTGCCTTTGCTTTTCGTGAAGGCCAGAAAGGAGGCATCAGTTGCATCTTTAAAAACATTTTAAGGCAGACTGCATTTCTGTATCGTTCTGAAAATACAGTCAAAACAAAACAGTCACCAGTGATGCAGTGGTTGACTAGTGCAGCCTAGCTCAACTGCAGTTTAGACTTTTTTGGGACACATCCATGTTGCACACTGCACCAGGATAATACTCACTGACCTTGGCCTCGTTGCTGGCCACAGGTTTAACTGGGAACTGCACCTCGGTGGCTTTCAGAATAGTGTTCTCCTGCAGGATGTCCTGCTGGGACTGGTTATGACCAAAAGGCTGAAATACAGAAATCATTGTACTATTACTATTCTTATAACTTGGCAAGTAAGCCGTTCAGGATGACAGTGGAAAAATTTGACCCATTTATTTTAATACTCAAATAATTTTATAAATGGCGACATTTCAGTAGAAACATTCATTACCTTACAGCCAGTTCAAGCAGTCCCCTTACCTTCCTTCCATAGAGACACTGGAAAAAGATAACTCCCACAGACCACACATCCACCTTGTTGGAGATCTTTGGAGGTTCCTTACCCACAACAAAACACTCAGGGGGCAAGTACCTTAAAGACAAAACCATGAAAAAGCTCTAAAACCACTATATACATTATACAAAGTGACTATGCAAAGTCTAAGACTACTATAACAAGCTGTGGCAGGTTACTTTGGATCTCCTACCAGTAAGTGCCAGCCCCTTGTGATGTGAGGTCCATCCCGTCCACTCCATAGTTGTCATCGTCCATTATTTTAGACAAACCAAAGTCTGTGATTTTTATCTCTCCACATGCAGTTCCATCTACTAGCAGTATATTCCCTTAAAATATAAGGATGTTATACAGATTGATGTAACTGACTCAGTTTGTAGTGTTTTGTCTGCCTCAGTTTGTAGTGTTTTGTGGGTCTGTGTGCATGTCTGATACCTGGTTTAAGGTCATAGTGTATTATAGGTGGTTTGATCTCATTCAGATATCGTAGTGCATTAACAATCTGCATAACAATTGAACGAGCTTCTTTTTCAGACATAAGCTTGTGCTGTTTCAAGTAGAAGTCCAAATCATTGCCTTCACAGTATTCCAGGACTGTACAAAACCTAGAAAGAAATAAAAACAATGAATAATGATAATACCAATAATAATACCAATAATAATAATACCTTTGTCTTTGCAGTATGCGATAAAGCCTAAAGCAAGGTTTTCTGCAATCAATGCACCAGAGACAACAAATGAAACCCTTGAGCCTCTATAAGCATCACAGAAATATCATCATATACCAGGATTATGCACAAGGTAAGAGAAATGATTTACTGCTTTTAGCTCTTTATTATGTGGGGAATGGCTCAAAGGGCATTTTGATGGCATTAATATTAGTAATGCAGCCAAGCACCTAATGTCATAGCCCTTATGTGGTAAAAAGTATGCAATGGTTCAGGATTAGGCATTGACTTTGGCAAAGGCATTGTCTGTTTGGTCAGTGGAAAACGATTAAATGTGTTTGAAGCCAAAAATGCTAATGCTTTTAATAACAAATTATGTTTTAAAAAGGTGTAGTTAGGTAGCTAGTTTTGTAAACTAGAAAGAAATCAGGCTATTTAGGTTAGCTTACAGCTGATTAAATACTTTTAAGAGTCCAAACTATCTTAGGAATTTGTGCTACATTATTAGAAAATGCCTCCCTGATCATGTCTCCTAAACCCAAGCACCTTTACTACAATACAGACTGGCACGTGACTGCACCATTTCACCAATATGACACAATCTCGCTGCCTCAGTGATACTCACGTGTCTGTGTCCAGTGAGAAATAGTCATAAAGTTTCACTATTCGTGGATGATCCAGCTGCTTGTGTATTCTGTACTCTCTACAGGCGTGTCTACATATGGGAGGGAAGGAGGGGGGGCAGAGAGAGAGAGAGAGAGAGAGAGAGAGAGAGAGTGGAAGACAGAGAGGGTGAGAGAGGTTACCATGGGCAACAGGGGTTCAGCCCTAGGCAGGCAGTCAGCCTCAGGTGAAAGTGACTTGATTTCCAGACATTTACAGCACAGAACAGAATACCAATCAGACTGAAATACCTTAGCACCCATCCCAGTGCCTGAATCATGAACAGGCAGAAATTTGACCTCTCATCTACCAATTCTATCAGCCTATGTCATGTTTAAAAGCAAATTATGGCTCCAATAAACAATGCTAAATGAAAACCATAATTACAATATATCTGTCACTATTACTGTATTACTGAATGCTTTACTTTCATCTTTTATTATAATTATGGCACAGTTGATGGCAGGCTGCCTGAACACACTTCTGTAAGCCACTCCCTGCTGGTACTCTCACTTTAAGATGGCATAACAAGAAGAATGGGGTCATTTAAGCCTTACTTGTGATAGTTCTCCTTCTTCTCCTCTCTCCAGTTTTTGTTGAGTTGATGGATTTTCACAGCTGCATAACGTTGTTCAATAAGGTCAAAAGCCTAAAAAACACCACAGAATACTGCAAATGAAACTTGCTTTAAAATCTGACACCAGATACATATATATAAATATATATAAAACACTCAGATTTATCTAGTTCATGTTGATAAGTCTGCAGGTGCAAAATACCTTGTACACTTCACTGAAGCCTCCTCTTCCAAGCAGATGCAATAACAAGTAGCGTTCGTTCAGAGTCGGATGGTCTTTAAACCTGATGATGCAAAGGAAGGTTTGCATTCATACATTTTTTTCAAGGACATGTAGACGTCCTTATATGCTATAAAATAAATGAGGCGTTTTACTGATTTTGTGGAATTTAACCTATTCCAGTTACCTGTGAATAGCTTGTCTTGAGCAAAGGCTCCCTCACATACAGCACCTATAGTTATAACGCTAAAGCTGCACTACTAGGCACTCCAGGTTCACACATTAACTTAGTGGAGACTGAACGCCTCGTTGGTATCATGAACATAAATTCTGCAATTTTTCTTCAATAAAAGTTTCAGCAAAAAAAAAAAAGGTGCATCAAAAAAAAAAAGTCAGGCAGTGCTCTGAGAAGCATAAATAATGACAGCGCTATGGGAAGCAGTACAGTGACACCATGGTTACAGTACTCACTGAGAGCTGTCCTCGTTGTTTATTCTCTTCAGCTCTCGGATGTGAAGATTCCGCACTCTCTCCAAGCGCTCCAACTCAGCTTGGATCTCTGCCTCCTCCTAAAGAACAGTCACAGACACCATCATTCAATCACTCAGACACACTGTGAGCTCAGCACAAGGAGAAATAGCTTATAATTCCGTTAAACCTAATTCCGATAAATAAACTGACATTGCATATTAATGTCTAGTCAGAGGACGTGAATTTACTGTTAAAGAAGAAATTAATATAGCTATTGACCTTTTTGAGATGGCCAAGACGTAGCTTGAAGATCTCCTCCTGCTCGTGATACTCGGCTATAGTTAATCTGTACACACACGGATAGTGCAACATGCTAGATTGTTTAAAAGATCAAAGATAATACATTGTAATAAACATGTTTGTGTGTGATACAATGAGTCTTAGGCAAATGCTGTACTGCAGCAGAAATCCACTCACAGCTGAGGTAAGCTGGGTTTAAGGAAGGGGTCAGTCTCGGCCCCGTTAACAGCCTTGGTTTTGCGCTGTTTTTGCTCAGAGTTGGCGCTGGGGCTTTGGGAGTTACTGGCTGAAGGCGGCTTCCTCTTGGCTAACAACTTCCTTTGTCTCTCTATGTCCTCCCTCTGTTGGTTTATAGACTCCTGCTGTCTGCAGAACACATACAAGTATATAAATAACACACAGACTCAAACAGAGTAGAGTGTATTCAGATGAAAATACAAATTTTATCAAATATCCTACTATAAAAGTAAACATTTATACACAGTTAGAACATAGTAGGAGCATCAATGAAATCTTGTTCTGATGTGTTGCAGTGTCTGCTTGTACACGTCTTAAAAACATTAATTGGGGAAACAGATTTTGGGGGAGGCCCTTACTTGACGAGGTTCTGGAAGGCGTAGCCATCTGTCCACTGCTCAGTAAACGAGGCCCCGTGTCTTACAGTGGTGAAGTGTCCCAAACGCAGGCGGTCCTGCATGCTCTTCTCTCTACATGCCTGCTTCTCCTGTGTGCTCTGAACATCACACACAGAGCACTTATCATCATAATTAACATATACTAGGACAGAGAAACCAGACAGTGTGAAACCAAATGAGTCAGCAGTTAAGTCTTGCAATGTGTGGAATTTACATGTATGCAAATTTCCAATAAAAGCGCTTTAAATGCTCAGGCTTAAAATTCAGCCCAGTCAGATTTTAAAACCTGCATTCATTCTAATGTAGGAAAATGTCGTGTCTGACCTTTTCGATGAGGAGTTTCTTGCTCATGCTGATGCATTTGTTTAAGCGTTCCTTGTACTTTTCAAGTAGTTTCTGTTGCTCATCTATTTGTCTCCTGAGATCACAGTTTGCCTGATGTAAGGGGAAAAAGAAGAAATCATTTCAAAAAGACAGGGGAGGAAAAAAAATCAACTTAAAACTCAGAATTTCAGAGAAGTCGGGGAAAACACCACAGCGGTGTCTGCCCTCTTTGTCCTCTACTCACCCGTAACAAGTCGTCTATCCTACCCTCCTTCTTCTCCAGGTCTAAGTTCTTATTGCTCTCTAGAGCTGCCAGCTTCAACATGGTTAGCTCAGTCTGAGAGATTGGAAAACCCAAAATACACACAAAACAAAATGGCGCAAATAAGCTCAGTTAATTTACAACCCGCTAAAGAAAAAAAAAAACTAAAAAATGATCTCAAATGATTTATAGTCCAACCTGAACACTCTTTACTGCTAACTGTTTAGGGTGCATCATGTGGTCCCCAAAAGTCAGACTGGTGGGTGATGAACTGTTTTGCCTGACCTAAATCACAGAACCAGTAACGGAATAACAGTGTTAAAGAGACAAAACCAGGAACTGTGTGTATGTGTGTGTATGTGTGTATGTGTGTGTAAAAACATACACTGGATCCTGGTGCAGAGTGGGAATGTGAGTTCTGGGGAGAGCGAATAACTGGTGGCAGCCCTCGAACAGGACTGGACCCATTACCACCCTGTATCTAGAGCAAGTCACAGCGAGCGAAAGGAAAGAGAGAGGCAGGAAAGGGAGGGAGTGACCTCTGTTAATTTCAACATCACCCTGTTCCAGGACAGGCTTTTTATGGCGAGTGTTTCTATGACGGGTGTTGTCTGCACCACATCACATCATTTTCCTCAAAAGGAAAAAATGACTGAAAATGACAGACGACTTGAGCCGATTTCTTTTTAATCAGTTCCAGTTAAAAGAGTGACAGACATCCACCCATTTTCATTTCAATTTCATATTGTCGTATTCACGTAATGTCACATCATTCAGTTCCAATCAGCGAGTGATGAATGCAAGACTTACATCAAAATAGTCGCTAATTTTGGTTCCCCGAACGATAGATTTCCCTAAGAAAAAAAGGGGAAAGAAACATGGTGAGGAAATCAGTGGAACTAAAAATCTGCAAAATAATACGCATACCTTGGAAAAGAAAGAAAGAAAGAAAGAAAGGCCAGCAAGCAAAGGAAAAAAAAAATCAAGAAAAAGCTTTACCTTGGCTACTCTCTGACTGAATCTCAGCTTTCCTTTTTCTTCCTCTGGATGACTCAGAGTGTTTCTTTTCAGGGGTCTGCAGGACAAATCAAAATAAAGGAGTTGATGCACATATGGATAGGTCCACCACATTTACATTTAAAAAAACAAAAACCCACATTTCCTCCTTACATGAAAGGAAAAGGAAAAGAAGCACTATGAAACAGTTTCTTTCAATACACAAATACAGCCTGTTTCACCTTTGAAATTCAGATGCAACCTGTAAGTCTCAGATGATAAAGACCTTTACTACCTTACTTTAGGGATATGTATATTTATTTAAAGATATGTTTAAGGAGAAAAACACTGCATCCATTTTAGGAAATAAAAATACAACATCCTTCATTTTTGTACATTTCAAAATAGCTTTATAATGTTGTAAACAAAAGAACTCCTTGTAATAGCCAACATTACTTATTAATTGATACAATACTAGTTAACTAGCTTGTCTCTGTGAACCACTGCTCTGACAGAGTTACGACACTGCTGCAAACACGCACCAAGGACACCATATTCAATTTCTTATGAATACTGAATACAATGATTTGCCATGTGAACCATGACCAAACACTCAGGTGAAAATGAACATCTTAATCAAGGCGATTTTTTTTTTAAACACAGCACTGAATCATACGATTAACAATATAAATAAAGGAATGGTGTATTTTGTGTTGCATTCACACCACTATACATGTTGATATGAACTGAAGAATTGTTCCACCCTGCTGCAAACAGGAGAACTGAGACGGCTGCAGAAATCCTACTCAGCAGAGACAAAGAGTGGCTAGCTGCCAGTACATCTTTGCATTCTGATCACCAGGGAGCTCACTCGCTGCCTCAGCCTGGAAAATATTTGTAGCCTTCTCCCAAAAAATGCATTTCTTTCCCACTCTGTTCCTATGCATTTAGGTTTGAGCGCTGCTGCGGTTTATGAATATGGACATGCTGATTGATCGCTATTCTCTTTAGGGCTACATAACAGACTACTGATCTGAAAATAATAATAATAATAATAATAATAATAAAAAAATATCGTATACTGGGGTGCTATCTAGCTAAGACTGAACAATGTAGTCCTGCAATACAGTCATAAGACAGAGAAAGAGAAAAGAGAATACACACCAAATACACATACACACAAAAAGAGACCGACTTACTGAGTATGCAGGAGAACTGCCTCTTTTTACGTCAGAACCCTAGAGAGAAACAAGGAGGGGGGGAAAAGGGACAAGCAGGTAAGAGAAAGTGAGAGAAAAATGGAGCCAGCCAGTCGGGGAGAGAGAGAGAGAGAGAGAAATAGAAAGAGAGAAAGAGAGAAAGTAAAGTAAGATGTTAAAGAAAAGCAGGTTTATTGTAACAAACTACATGACCAAAGCTTCTGTTTATAATTAGCCTTTAGTGACAGTGACTGAATGTCACAGCGGTCTTAATGAGCAAGGCGGGCTGGTTATCGATGCACCACACACTCCCTGCTGGCATTTTTGGGTCACAGTGGGCACCAGCTCAGAGCCATGAAAACAGTATTTATTTTATATTTAATAAAAAAAAAACTCATAGAAATAAAAATAGAATAAAGAGCATACTGCCAAGTAATTTCTAATAAAATGCATGACAAATAATTTACATTAAAAAATTACAAAATTATACATGTATAATATATCAGCTATAATCAGGCATTTTAAAAGAGAAAGTAAACATTTAAAAATAATTTTAAAAAATTTCTATTTGAAAAACATTACCAGCATAATGTGAATACCACAATAATGAAAATACATTGTGATTTTATATGATGATGTATGATAGTAATGGTATAAATTAAAAGTGTACATTACATCCTATACAAAGAGGGCACCACTTATCTAGGCTTCTGTATACACAGTAATTCTGTATACACTGTAATTAGCAAAATGCTGACACCAATAGCTTTTTTGTGGTTGGGTTATAATTTAATTCTGTATGGCTTATTACCCATTTTGTACATCGTTAACCTTTTCGTCTAAAGAGATATGCTGAAATGTGATCACATTCTTACTGCTCGTCAATAAGATAATAAAATGAACAGCGGAATACACATGATTGTGGGGAAAAGCTGCAGCATTTGAAACGTAATGACCTTAAAACGTCAATAAAAAATAAATATAGAATAAAAAAAATAATAATAATAAACGTACTATTAGCATACAGTTTAAAACTGAAATAAACATGTGACTATTCACCTAATTCAAGTGAGCCACATGATGTAATCACGTGTAAAAGGATAAGGAACAGAAGGAGTTTGTCCGGATGAAATAAAAGTGCTGCGTGATCTGCAGAGCACAGAGCTACAGCTGGGATGATACACTACACGCCAAGATATTTTTCATTCTGCAGTATTTCGGTGGATATGTATATACTGTATATACTAAACTGATGCTAGGTCACGGACATTTTGTGCCATGAAAGTGTTTAGATTTGTGCACATTCATGCTTAGGAAACAAGAGCGGCGGAAGCACAACATGACAGATTTTGGTTCGAGGTTTCTGCCTTCTCTGCCAAGTCTGCTGTAGACTGCAGTGTTTATTTTGTTAGCTGCACTACGCAGCAGATTTGTGTATTTTTGCGTTTTAACTGCAGCATTTGAAGTTCTGTATGTGTGTATTCACATCTTTGTGCAGCATTATTAGGCACGGCATTAGCACTGATGGTTGTGCTGTGTCTGTGGGAGTGTTTGTGACAGGTGTGTGTGGTGATTGAGAGTGGATCTGCTGCATCATTAGAGAGCATGCTGACGTATGGGGGCATCTGTGTGCCTGGCATCTGTGCACAATCAGCAGCTCAAGCCACCACAGGACTAGACAGTGGCTTTATGCACGTCACCTTGAGCTTTCTGGCCCTCTCTATATTTAATCCCCTTCACCCTTTTTGGTTCCTGACTTCCTTTTTTTCCTTTCAGTTTTCCTCTTTGCTCCATGCATGCACACCCCCTCTGCTCCCTCCTGCATTACCAATTACCACCTTAGCCATCTCTCACTCCAGCACTATCTCTCTACCTCTCTACCCATCGCTTTCTCTCCAGCTCTCTCTCTCTCTGTCTCGGTGTGATTTATGGCACAAGCAGGTGTGCTAGGCAGGGGGCAGGAGGGGGAGGGCTGCAGACAATGTTCTTAATGTCTGTCTGGGTATGTTGGAAATCGGGTGCTTAACACTGCCCAGGTTTACATGGTAAACAGAGATGCAACAGCAGCTAGTGATCAGCTAAAACCATTTACAACCTTAAATCACAGGTGTCAAATTCACAGTGTAAAGGCCAAATACATCCTGCACAACCTTTAAAAATGTAATCAGCCCATAGTACGCAACTACCCCGCATTTCCATGCTGAAGCAGTATTACCTAGCATTTATAAACTCAATTCAGTTCTATCTGTATTGCACTTTTAACAATGGACATTGTCACAAAGCAGATTTACAGGAATATATGAATTCAGGATATAAATTTATACATTTAATCCCTAATGAGCAAGCCAGAAGCAACTGTGGCAAGGAAAAACTCCCTATGACGATCTGTCCTTTCAATCCACATCACACACATTCTATCCACATCACACACAGCACAGTCTCTCTCACAACTCTTATAAAGGGAACTAGCACGCCAATGTCCAACAGTGTCCATGAAGCCTGAAGCTTAGGGACAGTTCTCATTGGGACCGCTGTATTTACCACACAGTTGATTTAAAAATGTAACACAGACAGTGAATAAACCTTATGTTTGCATTTATCCATACGTATCATCATATAAATACTTCGCTCTGAAGCTACAGGATGCACAATCACGACATTATATATTATGACATGAGCTCGCAATTTACGCACATCTCTCAAAGCTATTGTGGACTGAAATGCTGGTTAAAATGAATGTGGGTTTAAAAATTATTATATTACACACACACATATATATATCTGGTACATGTGATCTAAAACCGCTTCAGAAACAACATGAAGATGAGAGGTGGAGGGGAAAGATGTTTTTTTTTCCCATTAATGCGTTAAAATTTTATTTCTTTTTTTTAATAAATAAATAAATAAATAACACGCATTCAGATGTCTCCCAGGCACAAACTGAACTTGACAAGCCTGCTTGAAATATACAGGTCCATTCTTACCCACAACAAGTAACAACATTCACCATGTACATTTACTGTCTATCACTAGCAAACTGAAGCAGTTGGGAGTTTGATATAAAGTCTTGGAAGTGTCTGTTATGCAGATTTAAAACATGTTTAAGTGGTAAAATGTGAATGCTGGTCAGAAATATAACAGAACATACCTCTGACTCCTTATCGCTGGAAGATCCCAGGCTGCCAAAGCTATGATTCGAACATTCGTTGTTTGTTAAGGCCTGAAAAATGAAGACGGCATAATTCATACATAGATTTGCACATACTGACACTAACCAGTAAACTGGCTGAGACTGAGAGAGACAGACTTAACACCTTGCCTAAATACAGCAGGTGTTGATTACAAATTAATGACACCCCTGCAGAACAGCATGAGGTAGGCAGATCGAGTCTAATGACAGAGAGCAGGGATGTCACGAAATGAGGAAGCTTTCACTGGATCAAATAACCTCCTAAAAGGCCTTTAACAGCTGGAGACTTCTTCCCCATTTTTTCGCTATTCTCTTCCAGAATTATTCCACTTGGAGACAACAGAGGTGACAGCAGTGTAGGTGGAGTTGCTGCCATTTTGCTTCAGCTTATATAAACAGAGAAAAAGAAAGCATGGCTTGTAGGTCATGCTGCCACTCACCTTGGTTCCTCCGCTGGTGCTGCCAGTACTGCCTGTGCTGCCGCTGATGCCGCCCATAAAACGTGCCTCCAGGAGCTCCTGCCGGCGTGGATCCAGACTTTGCAGCTCATCCATAGCACCTGAGAAAACACACGCGACAATAAACTTCACTCATGTGTCGATAACAGAGTATAAAACACATGCTTCAAACAGCTGAACATTAAAAGGCGACCGATTTCCAGGAAGAACATCATTAACATTTTTCCTCTCTGGTACAAAGACACTACGGTGCAATGTTTTAAATAAAAAATAAAACCTTCATTTACGGCATCAGTAAGAACATCAGGTGTGCTGTCATGGGTGGCTAACTATCTACCACAAGGAAGCAGACTTCCTGGATTTCCTGAAATGTGCTAGTTGGCATTTTTACCAGCGAGTCTAAAAATATACATGCTGGAAGCACTCTCTTGTACAGGCCAATTTTCCTAGACTGCTACACTAAAATGGTTCATTGTTGCACATATTAACAGTTTTGTCAAAAGTATGTTTAAGAGAGAAAAAAAAAAAAAAGCATATAGAGTTTAAAAAAAAAAACGTATATAGAGGATACCTATATGAACATAGATAGTGAAAGTGCAAATTGCCTAGGTTACTTACACACCCACACACCAACTGGATACATAAAGAATTTTTATGCAATAAATAGAAAAATATATATATATATAAAAAAAAGAACAGCACATGCAATAAGTTACACACTGAGCTCAAACACACAGGGACATTGTTTACTTTTATTTAAATTTTTTTTTATCAAATCCAAAATGTGTGTGCAATTTAAGTCAAAAACACAAGTTTCAAAATTATCGGCATCCTTACAATTAATATTTTGTGACACATGCCCTGGAGAAAATAACAGCACCGAGCATCTTCCTGTAAAGCTGTAGGCTGGAGACGCTTGTAGAGGGATCTTGGTCCACTCCTCCACGCAAAACACTTATATTTTTAGGTTTGTGCATGTGGATGTCACGCTTCAATTCAGACCACAGGTTTTCACAACGCTTCAAACGTGCAGGCTGAAATGGCATATGCAAAACACAGATTTTCTGTTTCTTTAACTATTTGTGTGATGATTTTTATGTTTGGCTCACCATCTTTCTGAAAGCGCTATCTATGGACAGGTTTGAAACTCATGGCAGAGGTGACCAGGTTTGGGGCTGAAATATTCTGGTATTTAGCAGAATTAAAAATCCCATTAAGCTTCAAAAGAGCCCCAAAATCACCAGGGAAAAAAACACCACAAACATATCTACAATCCCCTCCATACTTAACACTGACCAAAACGTTTGACTTTGGTCTCATCTGACCATAAGGCACAATACCCATACGATATCTCTCTCATCTGGCCTTTAGACATGAACTATAGTTCCAATGGCACTAATCCGATGCTGCATTTTGAGAGATGCTCTCAGGAAGGGCTTCCTTCTTCTTTCTTGTAATGCTTAAACAGTATGTTGTTATAAAAGTGGCAGTTAATAGTTGCAAACTTGAAACCGACAAAAATCAACAAGGATCTGCAATTCTACAATTTCTCCTTCCTTCACGTTCGCCCATACTGTTTCAGACACGTTAAGCTTTTTAACTGCTTATGCATTTTCATATCCATTACCTGATTTGTGCAGGTCAACAACCATCTGTCTCTTTTGTGTTGAACGTTCTTTGGTTTTTTCCCATGTTAATGGATAACAAAGTATTACACACGCCACCTCATATGTACACCACAGGGAAACAGGACATGGTTTAAGGCAACAACAGACTTCCTGCTGACTGACGGCAAATAAAAAAATAAATAAATTTAAAAAAAATGTTTTTCAAGAAAGAATTTGTTTGCGTTTATTTAAAATATTTCTTGGGGGTCTCAATCATTTTGATGCATTTTTTTTAGAGAGAAAATACTATTGTTTTTAAAAATGTAGTTTATTGAATAAGATTTTTTTGGGGCACATGTTTATGAAGGGTGCCAATAATTCTTGAGGGCACTGTGTATACACAGTCCCCTCACATGGGCTGGGAGCACAGGGACTGCTTGACTGCACCAAGCCCGTAACAACAGAGGGGCTGGCCCCAAGAGATCACAGTGTGCATTACTCAAGCATAACGCTGCCAAAACGCAGCTGTACTCGTCACATGGCATATCTTTACTACAGATACTCACACACTAATATATGCACATACACCCATAAGAGCCCATTTATAATACCCGACACTGGGGACAGGGAAAATGGCACCGCCATTGTAAATAGTGAGATTCAAGGATGTGGTGAACCACTGAGGCAAACACACTGTGTTACTCTGTGTAATTGGCAAGACAAAACCTAACCTAAAACAACTTAGGACTGTCATGAGGCTGAGGTTTGTGAGGCCAACTGAGATTGCTGGAGAGTCTAAAAATATGTATATTGGAAGCAGACATGTAGCATGGTGCAATAGAGGCTTCCTGCACTGGCACTGCACAACAAGCTGAAACACAAGCACATTAGAAATGACATTTGAACAGAAATAACACTGCACGCACTTTCTGCCTCTCTTGCTTTGTAGGATTGTTCCGCTCTTTCAATATTCACATTTCTCCCTCTCGGTCCCACTGAAACTGTGGGCTCCATCAGCCCCTGAGGCATAGAGGCCTGGCTGTAGCTGTGAGGATCCTCCAGGCTACAGAGTGCTGGTGCTCTCCTCAGGGTCTGCTCTGCTGCCATTGTATCTCTCTAATGAGCCGCCATCACGGCTCTACAGCAATTGCAGCAGGTTAGTGCAAGATTACATAGGGCCAGTGCCATGACAAAACACACAGATCTCACCACACACACGAACCACAGGCAGGGTCAAAACAAATGAATGCTAGGCAACACTAAATGTGGCTCAAATCAGACAGTTATGTACATCAATAAAGCTAATATTTATTACCATCCCTTTGACTGCTGAAGGTCATGTCCTGTTATTTCCTTCTGCTGTCACCAGTGCACTTCACACCAACTGTGCATCGTGCACTATAAATGAAAAACGGTCACAGCCTCACATGCTCTTTATGACACATGAAGTCCATCATTATCCCAGTCAGTGGCTAGCCTTAACAAACCAGAAAGAAGACAAAAACACATTTCCTTCTGTCCTTACCTCAACCAGACTACCAAGGAACAAAAGAGAGTCAACTACTAGTGTATCCTCTGTGGAGCTGCTCCACACAGCGACGTGTCCCCCTCGACTCTCCTGGCTTTAGATCCCAGAAGAAGCGGGCTACTAAACACAAACCATTCTCACCAATCAGAGACAGATAATGATAGTGCTGAAGACTTAACATTGTAAAGACTCAACGAGACGCAATAAACCTTACTGAAGGACAACGAAACGCTAGAATGTTCCAGACAGAGGTGTATCATAAAAGGCTTTTCTATCACATTGTACATTTTAAGCCTATATTCCTTAACAAGTATAAATCTTTGAATCAGAATAAGACTATGCTATTGTAATGTTAAAAGTATATCTTAACTTAACTTAAAAGTATATCTTAACAGTTTATTGGCACCAGCCAATAAACACCTATCTAATTTTAGCCGATTAGCTCAACGTTACGCTAATGTAAACGACTTCATACCACAGTGCATTCTCGAATCTGACTGGTCATAAAGTGCTGATTAATTTTCTCGAAGAGCTCAGCTCTGACAGTAGCGCAGGCTGCTTCAAATCAAATCACAGCTTTATATTCACACACACATTCTGTTACATTATTGTTGAAACAACTCATTCACAGGGACTTGTATGGCTTGTATACCAACAATTTATTAACTGAATATACGAATTGCTTTCCTTTTTTCTAAATGCTTGAAGTTTTTCACTTCCAATTCTGGTTTTGATTTTTTTCTGGTCTCTTCATTTTTCATCCAAGGCCAAATGATAGCATCATGTAAAGCAGGGCTATCCAATCCTACCCTCAAAAGGGCCGGTGTGGCTGCAGGTTTTCAATCCAGGGACTATAAACGTGTGCTGCTTGGTTGAAATGACAACCTGCAGCTAGATCAGCCTTTTTAAACATGGAAACCAGTGATGTACAGTAACAATTTTGAAACAGATTGTCCATAATCCAGTGTTCCACTAAGCTGGGTCTGTGGGTTCATCAACTGAAAAATGCAAAAAAATAAATAAATAAAAATCAACTGAGTCCCATCCTGAAGATCAAAAGCACTGAGGTCATTTTCACGTAGATCCCTTGCAGGTCCATGTTACGGTTCATTTTAAAGGAAGTATATGTGAAAACACCCTTAAATTCAGTTCTTCATAAATCAGAAAGGAAGTTTATTCTATTACTTTTTTAAAGCAAAGTGAGGCCTATGCACTCAAAATTGGCCAAATTTATAAAGTTGCAATTTTCTCTTTCAGAAACCAGGCTGAGCGCTGACCGAGTTCTGGAGAGTTGGGGGTGTTTCGGAGATAGACATGCTGAGGAAAAAAAAGAGACCAGACAGCAAAGCAAGAGAAAGAACTCACACAGTTAAAGTTGTGGTGTGAGTGTGTGCAGACAGGAGAGAATATAATTACAAACACTCCTCTTTGCTCGTGTATTACTTAGCTGGCAGCTTCATTAAGCCCTCTTTAGTCTTTAACTTCATTTGGCTCTACTGTAGATTGTTCCCATAAAGCATTTAAGCTCTGTACATTCAGCAGCTTAATGCGCAGTCCTGTCTCACAGACACACACAGCCGGAACAGAAACGCTATTAGCCCCACACACACACACACACACACACACACACACACACACACACACACACACACACACACAAAACACACAGGCTAGCTCTCTCTGTGTTCAGAATGGGAAAGTCAGGGAAGACAAGGGACAGAGAAAGAATGAAAAGGGGTGAGAGAAGACAGAGAGAGAGAGAGAGAGAGAGAGAGAGAGAGAGAGAGAGAGAGAAAGAGAGAGAGAGAGCACAAGACAGAGAATGAATGAATACCCCTGAGACACACAGGATCAGGTAGTAGAGAAAGAACTAAGACAGCCAAGATGGATGCCAGCATGGCTCTTTTGTGGAGAAAGAGGGCAAAATAGAGGAGCTGCTCTGTGTATACCCCACTCTATGCTGTCTGAGATGTCCATGTACAGTAGTGATATAGTAGTGGGTGGTATGACGGCTGATCCTGTACACTGACTGCAATTCTTAAGGTATAGATGAATATACAGTGCTAATTAATGTTGTCTCTAAATGACCCTTAGATATTAACTAAACTAATACACCTCTCCACATGTTAACATCACTACAGCATTCAGTAAATACCTGTTCCTGATCCTAAGTGAAGAATGTAGTCATGTTAGAGAAACACAATTTGACATCTAGCTAAACTAAATAATTTAAAAAATATATACATATATATATGGTTGTTGACTCTGTACAACCACAACATGTCTCTGTGTGTTTTATTTCTGTGTACTACTGATAAAGTGAGCCAAAACTTATAGCATGCAGAATTGCTGGAGAAGCAGCCAGAGGATATTTCAGACCAGAGCGCAGGGTAACCTGAGAAATGTCATGTAACACACATGATGTAGTCTAGTAAATAACATTCTGCCAAATGACGCAAGGCTTCATTTTGAAAACACACAATAACCACTTGACATGTTTTCCAATGATGTCTTATTTGGAGGCATCTAAGGAGCACAATGGCCCATTATATACATGTTCAAACAGCACAGACTGAGTTCAGGTCCATAAAGCATTGTGTTGGTATATGATATTCTCAATATACTTCCGTCAGATGCATGCAGTACTTAACCAGCAGCAACCTTCCAGCAGAAGATTCCTAGTGATAGGACACAGAAATGCAATATCACGACTGAACTGGAGGGCCAGGATAACCAATATTGCCAATAACCTACATTCTCTGAAAAGGAAAAAAGCCTAGACTTGAGCACAAAATAATAGATTTATTTATGAGCAGGGTCACGATTCTTGATACCAATATATAAATCAAACTGTATTTATTCATTCATTTATTTATTTATTTTACAAATACAAGTAAAATAATAAAAAGTATTACACACACTACATAGCTCTGACCAATTGGGAATTGGAAGGCAGCAGCTTGCTGTCTGAGCATTAATGTCACCAACATACCCCCACACACACACACACACACCATGCATAAAAATCTTAATTACCGCCATAGATACCCAACTGCAACGTTAAACCAAAAATAGCTCACCTCTAGGTTCAGGGTTAGAGAGAGACAGCATCAGTTCATAAAGTTAAGATGTTTGAAAGTTTAGCACTCATCTCTGTTCTGAACACCAAAACTTAGGCTCAGACAGACTTTACTGTCATTCAAATATACAGTAGATGTATACAGAACGAGATTACGTGAAGTGGCAGGACAGCACAAGCTGGTACAGCCCTATCGCAACAGTGATTAAATTAGCCTATGTGAAATTTACAACTTCAGATCAAACTACTGTGAACATCTGAATACTACTCAAATGGTTCAGTTCACTTTGACCACCCTAACAGTGACTTCTTTTACCATTATCTTATTAGCTCACTTGTTAGGTGTGTGTATATATTTGTTTACAAGGAAAAAGTCTTCTTTCATGTCCAGGATTTCTTAATTTTCTCACAAATAAAACTGAGCTAACTGCAGATAACTATATAACGTGCTAACTTGAGCTAACATGATAACTATATAACGTGCTAACACCTGCTAACTTCTGAATATTTCAGAAGCTGTAACATTGACTAAAATGCTGTTCAACTGACAGCAGTCTGGCAGAACCAGGTTTCCCATTCATACAATGTCAGTTACAGTTCCTACATATACCACATACATGACGAAATGGAAGTAAACTGGCACTTTTATATGAGCTTCTCTGCCATATGCTACAATAACTTTTATTTGTTCTAGTCACTACTTGCTCAACTTACATGATGTAACTGTGCAAATGTCTCACGGACAGTGCCTACTTAAATAGCATGCATAATAGGAATAAGATTTAAATATTTAAGCAAGACAAAAATCTATTAAGCATGCAAGTGATAAATTTGAGGAGCATTTTGATGAGTTTTTGAATCACTATCTTGGCTGCAAACAGGAGGACAGAACATTAATTAATGCTAATAAATGTATTGGCATTAAATACAAATCATGGATTTCTAAATATGCGAGACATTTGGGACTATGCGTAAGTGCAAGGCTTAAGCAGAAAATTTACTGACTGTATTGAAATTAGTTGTGAAATTAGCATCTGTAGTGAACTTTACATTAATAGTTATAAATCGGGTGGTAGAGCCACTGTAAAGTAACAGCAAATTTATCCTTGCTTTGATATAGGTTGATTTACAAAGGGGGAAAAAAACATTTTAACAGAAATCAGGCTTTAAGCCGATTAAATGAATGATTTATCTGCTTGTTATGAGCGATGGAAATGGCTGGGCCACTGAGCTCAGACGCATCTCCACAACTCTGCTCTGCTCTAACTGCCACTACATTGTGTGGCTGGCAGAGCTCCTTTAATCCACCCTTAGCCCACACACTCTCTGGAGTGTGAGGAGCCAACATGGACGCCCCAAACACACGGAGCCTGACACAAAATGGCAGTGCAAAGATCAGCCGTGTTATCAGGCTGGAGGACAAACAGGTTGAAGATGGCACCCAGAGTTGGTATCAGGAGTTAACGGCAGAAATAGCAGAGGAGGTGGCGAGTCTGCTCACAGTGGAACAATGCAGCACGGACAGCATGCTTCGAGAGTGATAAATTAGTCAATCGCCTATCAAAACAATCAGTGATTAGGAGAAAGTTATTGGGACAAAATATATAATAGAATACTAATTTAAAAAAAAAAAAAAAAGATGCGGCTTGGAAAGGTCAATAAGGCTCGATCATTTGCAATGTATTGCTTTCCTAAATAACAGTGAAGGGGAAAAAGTGCAGCCCACAGTAGGTGAAGAGTGGAGTACAGGAATAGTAATTCCCCCCACCCCCATCTGGTTAGGAGGCATCATTTCCTTGACATTCTGCATAGGTTTTCAGTGTGCGCACACACACACACACACACACACACTCTCACAGGCAACAATTTGAAGCCCCTGCACAGGGAAGCGGTTGAACCCTTAGAATGCAGTGGATGTCATTTTAGCTCTCTATGCACTTCAGCAGAGCAGGGTGTCCACCTGTTTATGGCACACTCAGACTTTTAAAATTAAAAATACCAGCCTCTTGTGTCTTTGCACACTATTTCGCAACAAATTAAAGGTCAGTTCTGTGAAACACACCAGCTGATAACTTAGCCTATTTCTACATGCCTGTGAAAAACGCAACAAGATTAATCACCCTGTAACAGTTATCGTTAAATAATATTATCGGATTTGCTTTGTCGACCGGCCAACAGGTTTATCAAAACCCACGAGCGCTAGGAAAAAAGTAGGAGATGAACTCCTTACACATGCAAGAACTTCACTAACATCCCTGTAGAGGGGAACCAACTCAGCTCCTGCAAAAAAAGAAGAAGAATCAAGTCCATTTCAGGTCTTCAGAGAAGTTAAGAGTAAAATGCCGGTCATTATTTAAGACAGGATAATGACTAGCTGGTATAACAGTGGTCACATGTGTGCAGTCGTGTAAAAGGCCACTTGTGCAAAGCAATTGATCCTATTGAAAGGTTCACATGCTCAGGTCAAAATGGCAGAAGTTGAAAATGAGTCAGTCCTGACTAGCAAACAACAAGTGTGATTAAAGTGACACCCAGACGAGTGCAGTGCTCATCAGGATCATCAACGCCACTTGGCAGGAGAAGTGTATCAGGGGTTTGTGTGCAATTGTTTGTGCAAAGCAACACCCTGCATGGCTCCATGAGCTGAAGTGTATGTCTAGGGAACATGCATACATTGCTTTTTTTCTTTCCCCCAATCACCCAGACTCCAGGGGGGGAACAGAAAGGGGCAAACGAGGATATGAGCTGGTAACCACAGAGAATTATCATTTCATTAAAGTCGATTAAGCGCGAAGTAAAAGTTACACCGAAGACGTAGGAGGAAAAGTCTCCACCAAACAAGCTCAGGTCCTCCATGATGTCAAAAGAGCTGACCTTTTTTATTACCAGACATCTTTGCTAGCACATTCAGGCTGAACAAACTATCAGCAGTATCTCACTGTTATGAACTCGCACTTGTTCCAAAAGCGCCGAAACTACACCGAAAATCTTCTCTCCTGGGCTCCATTTTAGTCCAAGTGCAAATACTGAGCTAACTAAGAAGACTGACAACTAAACCGTGCTCATACCGAGAGCTAGTTGGTTGATGGTTTTTACTTCACACCAAGCAGAGACACCTTATAGCTCCGCACTGTACTACAGTAGCACACTAGCATGCTAATAGGCTAGCCAGCGTTGATAAGCCTAGCGAGCGCCGACCGACCGACCGACCATGGCCTCGGCACAACTCGATTCAGGACGGGATTTTAAAAACGCAGAAAGCACGCACAAACAAAACACCACCTCAAAACTAAAGACCAGACATTAAAGAATGAAATATGTGCACGATACCTTGCTTGGCCTCAAGCAGAGTCGCGCCGTGTTGCTGAGAAAGCAGCCGTGGTGTTGGGGACGTGGAGAGCCGGGACCAAGATGGCGTCCCCTCCTCCAAACTTCCAGCACTTCCACTTACTTTGGACACTCATCAAAGCTACTTTTGGGAACGACAAAGCAAACAAAAAAATGGTCGACAACAATCATGAATCTTTCTCACAAAATACTCCGGGACAGCTATGAGAGAAGCAATTCCTAATGCATATATCGATACATACTGCATTTTTTTTGTTGTTGTTTATTTTTTGGATTAAAAAAAAAATTCGGACACAAACCTTCACGCGGCTCTGCACTGCGTCTGGTGGAGAGAATGAGGTGAAAATCACAAGCGTCACTAGTCACCCGTGTGCAGCGGTGAGACACTATGGCGATGTTCATGTGCATATCCTATACACACACACACACTCCACTGATGGAAAAAAAAAAAAAGGCTGACCATCTACGTAACACTATAAACATCTCTTACATCACGCCCTATAAATAATATATGCAAAATAACGAAAACAAAGTTATTGAGGGTCTCAATGTAAAAACGAGAAACGTAAGAACTATAAGAACTGATAGTTTGGTTACAGATGGGAAGGTGACAATAAACCAAGGCAATGCATTATTTAAATAAATAATAGACATCCCAGATTTCTTAAGTAATGAACAATATGAGGTGCAGTATAATACAGTAAAAGGTTAATATGATTTTGTTGATACTATGACCCTCCTATGTAGTATTTTTCATAAAGATACTAGGTTTCTGTATTGGGGTCAGTACTATTGCACAACATTGGCTCTCAGAAGAAAAGGTACTAAATTGTATCATTCCTGGTCATTGAGGTCATGCTCTCAACCATATCTATAGTGTTATTGTGTAACTGAAAAGTTAGACTATATAATCATAGTTTTGTACCTTAAAATCCACATTTGTATCCACATTTCCAGGCAAACGATAGGTATTAAAGGAACAAAAGAAAAAGTCATTTTTTCTTCTTTTTTTTCTTCTCCAAACTGAGCCATTGACAAATCAAGGACACTAACATGACACAACTTGCCTTAAAGAACACTGCCGTTGTGCTCCTGAGGTTTTGTATAAAACACAACAGATGTTTGAAAGAGTTGCTCGCTTACTGTGAGGATGTTAGCATCGGATCGGTAACAGGTAGCAGCCAATACTCAAGCGCTTAGTCATAGTGAAAATGTCAAATTTGGGATCATTCACTTGTATTCTGTAAGCACTTTATCTTGGTTACAGTGGATACAGAGTCTATCCCACCACTGGGCACAAAGCAGGAATAAACCCTGGATTAGAGGTGTCTGTCACAGGGCATCAGACACACTCTCACAGATAGGGGCAACTTAAAGTAGTCTCATGTTTTTGCAAGGTGTGAGGAACCTGGAGAACCTACAGAGACACCGAGACAACAGGAAAGTCGGCACGGACAGTAACCAGAGTTCAGGATTGAACACAGATCCTGGAGCTGTGAGGCAGAAACGCTAACTGCTGCGCCAGCAAGTTTCCAAAAAGATGCAAAATCAGTGTATCCCTAATTTGAGATTACTAAAACTGTGAAATTAATCCAGCATCCATAATACTGTACAGTATTGAAGAGATTCGTTGAGAAGTACTCTGTTCTAAAACGATTAATCCTGTTCATAATGCATGTCATTTAATTATTACATAGATTTGAATGTGAATGAGAGATCAGAAGTTAGTTGTTCGTAGGAGAGAAAAGATGGACTCGGCTGTAATAACAGTAGCCACTGTCTTAGACACAAAAAATCAGTAAACGTAACACAGTAACAGGGTTTAACATAATCTAGAGAAGTTTGGTGATTATGTAATTAAGCTAGATGTAATGCAGTAATCAACAGCACAAAAACATATAACAAACCTCTTAGAATAAGCAATGTGCAATGAATAGATTTCTTGCAAATATTTATACATTTGGGTTTGCTTCATATATCCAGAGTGTTGACTGTAAATTGTAAAAGTTACACATCGTGTTTTCAAAACAACAAAGTGGTTCCAGCCTGCCTCCAATTCACTAATAACGTTCAAAATGCAAAACCCCACAGACAGTTGCCTAAAAAGAAAAGAAAAAAAACAGGTTTTGGTGCTGCATTCACATGATTCACAGAATTCTTAACTCCAGTCCTAAGGACACATTGACCTGCTGAGTTCTGAAGCTTTCCTCACTGCCATCCGACTCATGAAGAGCTTGATAATTAGCTGATTAGCTGGAATCCACTGAGTCGGCAGTTGGGGAAATGTTCAAACTCTGCAGGGAAGAGGGTCTCCAAGACTTGAGTAGAAAAGAAATAACAAACTTTTTTTTTAGTTATTTCTGAACTGTATAGTCTGGTTCTTACTCTTTCTTTCATGATAGTATGAGAAATGTAAATATACAATTACGATGACTTCAATGGGTTAAAGGCAAAAACGAATATCTATTCAATACCTGTTCTATTACAGCTTGAGTTTGTTTTTTGCAAGAAGTTTTCTAAACACCTTGGGCAACATTGTCAAGGTTTATTGTAAAGGCTTTATGGCAGATTTTCTCTCAACAGTCCATAGCTCTGCATCCCGACAGGAAGCAAAACGACATTCAGAGCTTCAGATGATATAAAAGACAGTCATTAAGACAGATCGTACATTCATGGTTCTTGCCTTGAAAGATTATAGTAATTTGGTGTGTGATGGTTGCTGTTATTGTGTGAAATAACTTGTGAAAACTGTAATGAATTTACTGGTTGCACAATTGCACTATTTGCCCATGTAGTACAGAGTTATAGAAGGGATTTATTCATAATTGCACTATCTGTTGTCACCCAGATGAGGACGGGTTCCCTTTTTGAGTCTGGTTCCTCTCCAGGTTTCCTCCTCATGTCGTCTCAGGGACTTTTTCCATGCCACCATCACCTCTGGCTTGCTCATTAGGGATAAATTCACACATTTACAATATATTTCGTTTTAATTTAATTTGAATGTATTTATTTCTATAAAGCTGCTGTGTGACAATATGCTCTGTTAAATGTGCTATACAAAAAAAAACAGAGTTGAATCAAACTGTCTTTATTCACATAAATAAAATAACACATTAGTAAATGTATCATGTATTTGGTAAAATACAGTACTTTGAAAAATAAGTTAAATGATCCCTTGCACTGACTTTTCTCATTTCTTTCCATCTCTTGGCCAGTTCCCTTAATACCCTCTGTTACACCACTCACTGACAGACGTGAATTAATTCACAGACATTCCACTAAATCCATGTTTGTATTTTCTTCATAGTTATTTTATGTTTATATGCTTCCACATAAGCGATCCCAGAGGTCAGCTTCCTGGTGTTGAGAGCTCTAGGATATCGGCACTCTGGAAGGTTTTCGGTACTTGCTCTGCATCCACACTCTATGCATCACCACTTTCTTTCCTCGGTTCACCTGAAGTCTCCTGTCTTCCAGGTTCTGAACCTCCTCCAACCCGGCATTAGTGAACAACCGATGGACCTCATCTACAAAACAGCAAAAGCCATCATCCATCCATGTTCTGTACACGTAATCAGTCAGAATTTCAGATCTATATAGTTTCAGAGCAGGAACACTGTATCAAAAAAGTTACCTTTCATAAAGAAATATACACAGGTCCCATCTTGTCGTGTGTAGAAATTTTCAGACAAACACTGCCCTGCAAAAGCAGGATATCATGGTTGGAAGTGTCATCCATGCATGTAGTCAAAAGAAGTTTGGATTAATCAACAGTGCTTGTGGACTTACTGTCTAAAAAAGCAGCTCTGGCAGTAGTGCCATAAATAATTCAAATCAGAGGTTTATATTAATGCACAGATTCTAATACATGAATGTTTCTACAGTAACTCATTCACACCGACTTGGATGGTGGATGCTTCACACAATCTCAGGCTGATGACAAACTGATTAAAATCTGTTGTTGTTTAACAAATAACATTATTTAAAAAAATGTTTGTTGATATGGTGAAGTTTTCTATTAGGAGACATTTATTTAAGTTATCGAAGGAGTCTCAGGTGTTAGCACTTTGTAAGGTTGAGTAATTTTTCTGCTAGGGAAGAGTCTTCAGGACAGACGACTTGCTTGTGCTTTCTGGACTCTCAGTAACATAAGTTCATTAACGTAAACAGAAAGAAAACGTAAGTGAGGGAACAACTGTTTATAAAGCTCTTATAAAGCAAATGATAACCGGAAATAACTTGTTTTATGGACGTTCAACAACATTAAATGTAACTATAACTGTATAAACAATATGATGGGTTGTTCCTTAATAAATTAAATAATAGTAATCGTAGCTGTGGTATAAGAGGAACAAAGCACTTCAGGATGTACTGTTACAGGAAACTGATCATCTTCAGGGTGGTAACAGGGTGGTTGTTGATTAATTTCCTATAAAAGCATCTCTGTGCTCTTTTATTCATTTCATATGTAAGTATAGATATCCCAGGAAAACATCTTAACATCTGCCTTCCCTTGAGTTAGAAAGATAAAGTATGTTCAGTTACATGGAAAAGTCTACACTATCAGTTCTCCTCCATACATAAGAGAGAGTTAAAAAATGAACGTGGGTATAACAAATAATATTCTCCGAGTATGTTTGCATGTTTTCACATGTGTGTACATGGCATGGATTCCATCATTTGTTTCTCCTTTCATTTGTTTTCTTCCAGTGTCATAACAGAAAGGGAGTCACGTGATGTTTCAAAGTTTAGTCCAACCACAGGATCTGCAGTATAAACTCCCAAATTTGATGTATTTCTCCATCACACAAAGACCTGTCACATTTTTCAAATGGAACACATCCAACAAACATTTCTTAACATACTTCAAATGATGTCTCTTTCAAACATTTGGAAAATAAGCTTTATTTTAATTTAGCAATAGTGATTGTACATTCAAAGGCACAGATTTGGGCTTCAGACTCGATACCTTGAGTAACATTAAATACCTTTTTTGAATCGCAGCTGAGCCAGATCATATCTGCCATAATCTCTGAACAGGATGATTCCTCCGTGCTTCAGGTAGCTTGCCAGACGATTAAGCACTCTTTGCATCCTGCTGGGCCACAAACAGCAACAAACATACCCACTCATGAGTTAGATAGATAGCACCTATGTTGCTCTTCCTGATTTAAATTCAGTCATAAAATCAGAAAACAATTCAGTTATGAGGACCCACAACTCTGTTATAACAGACCTCCTGACAAGACGAATTCCATCAGTTTTTCAAAGTTTCTACATAATTTGTTAACTGAGAAGCAGAACTCATGCAGCTTGCCAAACATAAAAAAAAAAATAAAAAAATGTTCACAATGGCAGTGACACAAGCCAGGATTTAAAGTCTGTAAAAGCCACCTTGCATTAAGTGATTACACAAAGAGCCAAATATGCCTTGATCAGATATGGGACAGAGTGTTCAGGATGGACATAAGCCTCATACCGATATAACTACATTTACTGGATCGCATATCTCTAATACCAGACATCTTTTATTTCATACATACAGGAAGCATTGACTACAGCAACTTTGGGCATTAACCATGTCTGGCACCTCTGACCTCACATCTACATAAATCAGAAGCCAGTGACAAATATTTGGGATGCTACCTGCTGTGAGAAAACTGCACACTGAGTACATTTTTCATTAGATTCAACTTACATTATAAAATGCCTATTTAGTATTATGTGTGTGTGTGTGTGTGTGAGTGTGAGTGTGAGTGAGAGAGAGAGAGAGAGAGAAAGAAAGAAAGAAAGAGAGAGAGAGAGAGAGAGAAAGAGAGAGAGAGAAAGAGAGAGAGAAAGAGAGGGCGGGCAGTTGTGGTCTGAGAGTCGGACTTGTAACCTGAAGGTGAATCTGAAGGTCGTGGGTTCGAGTCTCGGGTCCGGCAGGGATTG
>CM074949.1:15257447-15278022 GCA_037577455.1 Pangasius macronema
TCCAGACCTTTTATCCCCTTAATCTGTCATGAAATAATGAAATAATATGAAATAATAGCCATAAAACTGCTTATCAGTCAATAATCAAATTACTTTACTTACTGTATAAAAAAAATAAATAATATTTTATAAAAAAGTGCTGTAATTCCTTAATGGTTAATGCAATATTTTTTGTAAAACCCCTTGAATTAAAGCTGAAAGCTGACAATCACAGCTTCATTGCTTCCATTGTGGTGGTGTACAGGGGAAAATTTACAAAAATTGTGTCACTGTCCAAATACATTTGGACCCGACTGTACAAAAAATAATAAACGTAACCATGACAACTATGTGTATCTTTATACCCATGTTTATTAGCCTGGCTCATTTTGCACCCAACATGGTCTTTGCAGAAAGCCTAGGCAAGTTTAGAAAAGTAATAAAAACATTTTTCTATCATTTTCAAAACCCAACTTTTTGCCATTTGTAGCTGTTTGCCAGAGTTCAGCCACAGACACCTCTGATGGGTTTTCTCAGACCGCCACACACATGAATAACTTAACGAATAAGATTAATTTATTTCCCTTTTTAGTTGAAGGCTGAAATGTAATGTTTCATCATACAAAGTGAAATGATCAGGAAACACTCAATTCAAGGAAAACTTACAATGTACACAGCAAGCTCTTTGCTTGACATAACTGATGATATTTTTGAAAACTATGAAAGTGCAAAGTTTTGAATTTGGCTTTAAACACAAACTTCTACTCTGCAAAAAAAAATCAGGTATTTATTTATTGTTTAAATACGTTACAGATGAGAGTGTTAGTGTCTCCTCTTAGGTTGCTTGCACAATCTAATGCATTCACTGTGCTAGCAGCCTGCTGCCTCCATTTGATAAAAGCCTCTGCATTCTGACAGCATCAAATATCCACCGGGCCAATAGGCGTGCGCGCGTGCACTCATACACTCTCTCTCTCACACACACACACACACACACACACACACACACACACACACACCGACCTGGCAGCCATTTTGACTGATCTGCTGTCGGCAAAGTGGTTGGAAATAAGACAAAATGAAGGCTGGGGAGACCCACCATTTTCTCCCTGAGTGTATGACAGTTTACTCATGACTTTCATTTCACTGATAAGGTTGCTGCCTACATCTGATCATCACATGATGTAATTTAAGGTTGTAATTCCAGGTAAAAAAAAATGAAGAAAATGTAAAAGTTATTCACCTTGACAAGTTGGACTGCTCTGGAAGAAAAGTCAAAACAGTACAGGAACGCATCACTGCCCCTGGACGAAAGAAAAAAAAAAATCATAAATATTCTATCAGAATATATGATGTCAGTAGAGGAACGTAGTTAATTGTGTTATATTAAAATAGTTTAATCAGTTCTCTGATAACTAGCAAGTGTTCAAAAGGAAAAAAAATGATCTGTCGTTTGCATTCAGAATATCACTGTGGGTTTCTGATTAACAAAGTTTGAGCTGGGTCGCCAGGGGATTATAACAAAAAAAAACAAAAAAAACATACATTTACATATAAAAAATAAAATAGTGCAAAGTGACAAGTCTAGAGTACTGTGTGGGTAACTCTGTGTGAAGGGCAGTTCTGAGATAACGGCCATCTTAACAAGTGAAACTCAAAAGTATTGTAATCTGTATGTTTAGCGCCATCAGGGCACCACTTCACCCATAAAATATTTTTTCATCTACTAAACTGTACTAAACCAAATCTGGTGTAAATTATAATAGTTCCTAACTTAATTCTCTTTTCTTCTCCAGTTTGATAAATATACAAGAACAATTACTAAAATAACAAGAGGAAACAAGAAGACGGCAGTTAGCATCTCCTCCAAGCAAGTGAAGCTGCTCTGTGATGCGTAAGTTCAAAAACATGCGGCTGCTGGCTTCATCTGTCTCAGAGCAAGCACGTGTTAATCATATCACAGACTGAAATTAGAATCAAACATTTTGTGTTTTAAAATTAATACGCAGTAATCTGCTATTCAGCGCACAGAATTAGTGTTTCATTTCAGAGACATTTTTTCTTACACTAGTTTAAAAATATGGCATATAGAGCACAATTATAGTGCACAAAGAGATGACAAGTCATTTATTCAACGCCATCAAGCATGCATGACTGAACACACTTTCCTTTAAGCTCACTATACCTCAGACAAAGATTAATGGATTGGCTGCTGTTCTAACCTGATGGCGTTGATGATAGGGACTACACTGTTGCCTGCACCACAGCCCACCTGTAGCAAAAACACAACGTGTCACACAGTAGTCGATCATAGCTGAATATAAGAATAGGCCTTTATGAAAAGTCAGTTACCTCCAGTATTCTGAAGGAAGCATGTTGCCCAGGAAAAGCAGCAGCTTCTTGAGAGTGCACTGCAGAAAGGTAATCAGTGTGCTGCTGCTTCTCTCTCAGTGCATCATCTCCCTTCTGGCTTTCCATCCGGCTGTGCTGAGTTTCGCTTAACTCAGGATATGCTGGCGCTGAAGCCTCCTGACCTTCTGGGGTACGGCTTGTGTCACAGCCCTGGGGCAAGAGCTCGGGAAACTCAGAGAAAAGCCACTGCCGATTTCTGAAGAACTTGTTTTGATGCATTTCGTAAAATCTGTCCCAATATTTGTTAGCGTCTCTGTCATACCTGACTGGAAAGCATACACATGGCTTAAACTGCACAAACTGCTTATCCACGGCCAAAGGTTTGTGGACACCTGACCATCATACCCATATGTGGTTCTTCTCCAAACCGTTGCCACAAATTTGGAAGCGCACTATTGTCTAGATTGTCTTTGTTTGCTGTAGGTTTAAGATTTCCTTTCACCAGAGCTAAGGGCTAAACATGTTGCAGCAAGTCAATGCCCCTGCGCACAAAGCGAGGTCCATGAAGACATGATTTGCCAAGATTGGAGTGGAAAAACTCGAGTGTCCTGCACAGAGCCCTGACCTCAACCCCACTGAACACCTTTAGGATGAACTGGAATGGCGACTGCATCCCAGGCCTCCTCACCCGACATCAGTGCCTGACTTCACTACTGCTCTTTTGGCTGAATGAACACAAATCCTCACAGTCGCTTTCCAAAAGCTAGTGGAAAGCCTTCCCAGATCAGTGGACGTTATTATAACAGCAGGGGACTAAAGGGGGACTAAATCTAGAATGGGATATTCAACAAGTACATATGGATATGATGGTCAGGTGTTCCCAAACTTTTGATCAAATAGTTTATGTTTATATATCCAATCAGTGGTTTTAAAATTAATTAAAATATTGGTCTTACCTTGTTCTTCTACTGGAATCTGTTCTCTGGAGTTCTCCTCTGCTTTTTGTCTGGCTTTTTCCATCTCCTCTGGTGACCACTGAACATGATCCCTACAGCACAGCAGCAGAAACGTGCCCTCTTTAGATAAATCAGTGCTTTAGTGCTTTTCGTTTACCTCTAGTGAGTACCTCTTTAAGCTAAAGTATGAATAAAGTGGGCTGAATCTGCACTTCAACAAATTTTCTTTGCCCTCCAGTTCTGCTATAGTAAACATTAGTGTGGCTCTTGACTACAGTAAAATGATGCAACTGTGTTACTACACAGACATACCACATGTTATGATGGAAGATGTCCTTAGGGTTGGTGAGGATTCTGCCTCCGAGTGGGACAGGAGGTCGCCCACTGAGACATCTGCAGGGACCATGTCCAACAGCACGGACCACAGCTGACACCGTCATCTTCAGAAATCCTCTCATTTTCACTCTTTCATTTGATGAGCAGAACTACAACGTATCAGCGAATAGCCATACACTTTAGTAAAAGTGTAGTATTTTAATATCATATTTTATTAACATATAACAAAATAACTATATTCCATCATAATACATTAAACACCAGGGAATACTGTCTGTATAAATCATATGTTCCAAAACTAAGCGCAGCATTATATAGTTATACGTGCTACATTTGTACATTTAATAAGAATATTATATTATGGGCAGCACAGTGGTGCAGCAGTGTTGCTCTCTCACATCTCCAGTGTCCCTGGTCCAGTCCTGAGGATACTTAGGATACTGTCAGTTTCTGTGCATGTATTCCCTGTGTCTGCTTGGGTTTCCTCCAGTGGGTGGACTGGCTACTGTAAAATGCCCCTAGGTGTGAATGTGTGTGTGCACCGTGCCCTGTGATGGACTGGCACTGGCACTCCCATTCAGGCTGTATTCCCCCCTTGCACCCAGTACTCCTGGGACAGGCTCCAGATCTACAACAACCATGACCAGGATAAAGCAGTGACTAATGATGGCTTAATGAATGAAATGGGTTTTCCATAACCATTTATTTATTTATAGTAATATCAGTTCAAAGGACCTTAGGAGCAAAATATTTTGTTGGTTATTACATTCAATAATGAATGCGTCCAATGCTTTCCATCACATTAGTTTGGTTAAATCCTACAAAGGAAACTACTAAATATTTTTCCTCTTTAAAATCTTTCAGGATGCACTGCACTAACTGAATCGGAGCGGGACGGGATACGTGATAGGGGATGTTTGTAATGTCACGTAGTACCCATAAGACATGGACGATGTAGAAATGAACCTAATGTACTGCATTAGGATTTCATGAGCTCACTGGATATACGCGACTTTGCTCTGGGACATGACTAAAACATGACAAAACTCCTAAAAACGATGCACTGTATAGTAAACAGGGCGCACTGGTAGGTTTTAACTGAACTGGAATGACCCTTCACTTGTGCGCCATTTTTCATCCGGGTCTTTCAGCTCTTCCCACTGAGGGGAAGAAAAAGCCGTGGAAAGCGGTGCCTTTTTTTCCGGAATGGAGTAAGACTCATCCCAAATGCAGGACTGGAGTAGCTGCTTTAGCTTTTAGCTATGTTGTAGCTAACATAGCTAACTGAACATAGCTATGCATGTCTGAATAATCCGACATGCAGAGACACAGGGTCGCGTACACACGGTAGCTAGAAATGCTAGCTGGCTAGTTTGCTAAAAACAAGTAAACTATACAACTACAACATATGCCTGTATCTGGTAGCTCATACCTAAGTAAATCGTTATATCTCGAATTATTATCAGTCATGTTCAAATCCGGAAAAAACAAAAACAAAACAAACCAGTGCCAGTCAGGTTATGTATACTAGATATCCAAATTTATACATATTTAGGTAAGACAGATAGCTAGCCTGCTAACATTAGCTTAGGAATGCCAGCCATGCCGTATTGCAGTTACTAGGCTAGTAATAACTTACTTTAACCGGAAGTGGATATGGACGATGCAGATTTACTAAGACAGATCATTTAAGTTAGCAGAAGTTTGAAAGTCATACCTGTGTGCGCTGTGTGAGTTGGAAATTGTGTCAATGGTGTCTACATCCTCCTCCATGTGTTTGGAGCGGGCTCCTGTTGTGCGCCCTCTAGCGGCAAGACCGCGAATAAACAACGCCTGCGTGCTGTTAGGCTTCAGGTCAGCGGGGGTCACTTCACATGACTTTGGGACACTACTAGGAGGAAATCTCAGAATCCTTAAGAATATTATTCTCCAGGTATTTGTTTAACTAAACCTTAAAAGTTTTGCTGCCAATGGTGTTGATTATTAATTCACATTGCTTCTCAAGGATGGTTCAGAATTCACAAAGGTGTGGACCAAATCCTCCAAATCCCTCATCTCATATGAAAGTGGAAGGATATATTTTGAGAATTACAGGTGCTCCTACACCAGGTAGAGTACATTAACCTTGTATTTTTTCGTTTCACTGATTCTCACAATGAAGTTACTCATATTCACTTTTATATACTGAATAAAGTGCATAATGAATTGCAGCCTAGCACCACAACCACAGCTCTTGTATGAGATGCCAAAGCGATCCAAAGCTGAGAAGATTGAGGATTCCTTATTATGCCAGTGTCCAATTGTAAGTCCTACATATTAGACCAAAACGGAATTAGAAAAAAATAAAGCCCAATTCTTCAAGATTAAGGATGGTGTGATACCACAGATCAATGTGCTGTGGTTATGTTTATTACAGGATAAAGTGCTCCCATGCGCCTTGGAGCAGAAACCCAGCCTTCTAGCCCTTACCGCTAATAACTGGTTGTATCATCTCTCAGCTGACACAGGAGAAACACTGCACAGAGTCATGGAGAGTAGAGTAAAGTTCAAGTCCATTAGGATATTATGATCGGTGTCAACTCACGTTTTCAAACGTAAAGGTACGTTTTTTTTTTAAATAATAGCAATGTAGATCTATTTTACAACTGATCTACAAATAGAAATAATTGCAAGAAGTTAAGGTTGAAATGTTTGTGAATCCTGGAACAAGACAAGAATCTGAAACTGCACCAAAAAAATGGTTTGAGAAGAACCACAGGCAGGAAGTTCACTGGGAGAGTCAGAGGTCTGGACTAGGCTTCTTTCTTCACATACTGCAGACAAACCTTGTCTAAAGATCTTCTTCGGTGAGAGGGATATATCAAAAGCTGCTCAGAGGTTATGATCACGTTTGTCAGCAGTTATAAAGGCAAAGCGTGGGTGCGCAAGTTTCTGTATATAACAATCAAGAAGTGAAATATAAACATCTGAGCTGATGTAATTTTTTTTCCACTAATAATATTAACATACAGCATTTGGTTATTTTAGTCTTTCCTTGTCTTTGTTATTTTATCATAAGGCTGTGTAAACTTTTGCACTTGACTGTATAACAGTAAATAAGTTATTTAATGAGGAACTGAGAAAGCTTTTTGGGTGTTTTAGGCAAGTTGTGGTGTTGCGAAGCGACTTTGGTTCTCAGGAGTGGTTTTTACTACCTTTCCTATGTATGTGTGCATGTGTTTCAAGTGTTTAAACTTTTGAAACAATAGTTTGAGTACTAATGTGTGTGCTACCCCGTGTAACGTGACAGATCGCTGGGATGGGATGTCTCTCAGGAAACATTTTATGTCAAATCCATTCAGCATAAACAGACACCACTAGCACGACAGGTGAGACATTTCAGAGTTTTTCTTTTACTCAGTGTGATTTTCATTCTGCATATGATGGTATGAGGAATACTTTCTCTCTCTCTCTCTCTCTCTCTCTCTCTCTCTCAGGCTGGTGTTGAGAACAACGTCCTCATGCATTTAGCAATATTCAAAGTCTTTCCTCTTGCTGTTATTGGACTGCTGGAGATCAACAAAAAAGTAAACTATATTTTATTTTCCAACCATAATTTTGATCCGTGAGTAAAGACATGTCTTGAATTTTAGTGATGCAGTGTTTTGCTTCATCTTTAGGTCTTTGGGAAATCCGTGGTTGATGTTATCCTGTCTCAAGGAGTGTTGGCTGTGTCACACAGCTCAAAATGTGTAAAGCTTTACAGCTTTGAATACATTGTGAAAAAAGTAAAGTGCTTTATATTAAGATAATTTCCATAAAATGGAAATTAACTAAAATATTGTAGTTTTTGCTGTAGTCATCTTGTTGTTTATAGTTTAATAGATGTTTACACGCCTTATCATACTGGGCTGGCATGATTATTGTTAATTTTTGTTCCAGAAGTCCTGGTTCTTCGACCATGACCCTGTCCTCACACTAAATATACCACGATCCCCTTATCACCCTCTGTGAGGCATCGGCATTCCAGTCAACATTCACATCAAGGGTTGGTGATCTCTATCTATTGCCACCTAAGGCCTCTGTGGTAGCAGAAGTCAAGTCAAGTGTTTTGGTTTTTTTTTTGTCATTCATCTATATAGCTTGTATAGATTGGAACGAAAGTCAGGACCATGGTGCAACACACAACAGTACACAAGACTACATAAAGTGCGAATACACAAGCGTGTCAGACGAGTGCAAGAGAATAAATACACCGAACAGGACAGTAAATACACAGAACTATGTGCAGAATGTACACAATATGTCTCAAAACACAGTTTTCTTGTAGAATATTTTGAACAATGTGTCCTTTGTACATTCATTTTTGACATACCCAAGATATTTGCTAATCTTTATAGGGCAAGCTGGTGGTAGTGGTTCTCCATAAGCAGTGGCCCATTTAGTTAAAATAGATATGTCATTTCAGAGTGTCCTCCTGCACTGTTCGAGATGTCGTACTTGGATAATGGGATCCAGATCGGAGGCCACCCGTGGCACTACATCTACACACCTAACCATAAGAGACACAGGGGGACACACCACATCTGCTCCATCAGTGATGGTGCCCTGGTAATTTACATGAAGTGTATTAGTAACATTAGAAATTGTCAGTGATTAGGCTCAGTCAAGTTCAGAATTATTGACAACCTTCAAAAATGCATAAAAAGACTATAAATTTCATTAATCCTAGTTATAATACCTACAGTGCCATAGCTGAAGTACCGATACTCTGTTCCTTCGTTTAAACCGGTACGAGAAAAAGTTAGTGTCGTTGTGATCGGTTAGCACCTGTACTGTCCATTATCATGGAGATAGTACAAAGGCAGAGAACAGCCCAAAGATCACAGAGTGGAGAGTTTTTCAATTTAGCTGATTCTTGGAGTTTCAAAATGCCACCTCTATAAAAACAAGCTGTATTTAGGGCAGTGTGAAAGAGGTTCTTCCTGAAAGCAAACCACAGAATACATTGCCTGAACCTCAAGCATCATTGGAGCTACGATTTGAATCACGTTCTGTAGTTAAATGAGATCTTTTTGGCCTTGCACGCCATCTGTATTTCTGCAGAAAAAAGGATCTGCATACAAGTCCCTAAACCCACTGTAACATATGGTGGTGGGTCATTTTTATGGAGCGTTGTCCACAGGCTCATATGAAGATTGAAGGCATCGTGAATGCTACTGTGTACCAACATCTTGTAGCCCAAATACCTGGTGTCCTATGTTACTATGATAGCCATCTCATTCATCGGATTTGAAGCCTGCTGAAAACCCGCTGTCTGAATCAGAGAGCTCACATGTGCAAACCTAAGAGTATAGAGAAGATTAAAATGTTCACGCATCAAAGATTCCCCTACAAGTTTTTCAAACCTTACAGGAAGAGGCTAGTGCTTCACTAAATATTAATTGTTGTGGCGCTAATCATTTTGAAACAAATTATTTGCAGAAAAATTGTGCTGCTTAAGAAAACATTTTATATCAAAATTTTATATTAATAAAACTATACCACATCCTCACATTACTAATTTTTATAAAGGGTGCCAATAATTCTGGAGGTGGCTGGACATTTAGACTCAGATACATGGTTTATCTTTATTCCCACTAATGAGAATTACTTCAACACACTTAAGTTTAGACAAGTTTAAACAATTCGTACTGTACATACACTGTACATTCCTAACTAAGCTTATGCTAAGCTTCTAAGTCTATGCTCTATTGACCTGCATTCCCATAAAAAGGCAAAGAATGGTGTGCAGAATATGAACTGTGACTCGCTGGAGGAAGACTGGATCTTCTTCCACCCGGATGACTCGGGCAGGATCATCCATGCTGGGCCCAGTACCATAAAGTGAGGCTGTCAATACATTTTTTGAGGACATTCCTAATCAATAAAGTAAACAAGAAGATAGTTGGATTTAGTAGTTAATGTGGTGTAATGTGATGTTTTCTCTACAGTGTTCTGAAAATCAAAGCAGAAAAAGAATTCAATTCAAAGTATGAGGTGGTCTGTGACTTCTCTATTATGGCATCCAGAGAAAACAGTGTAAGTCTGTTTTAAAATGTTTGTGTGTATTTGTTTTTTATTGTTAATTGCAATTTGTGGCAATCTACTAAATCTGACAGCGGTGATATCATGGAAACATCACAGTAAACATGGGCAACCTGTAGCTTAAATGGAAAATATAGCAAATTTGCAGATACAACAAGAGGAACTGCACAGCACTAAAGGCTCACAGTGCTATGCATCTCTGCCATTTGTCAACTGGCATGAGTCTTTATACAGCACTAATCAAAGGCAGTATGGCGTGAAAGAATGGGTGATGAACTTATTCAGTGCTAGATTTGCTCAGATGTGAGGTCATGAAGTGCTCTTCTACCAAATGGTACATTTTATCAATGAAACGTTGTGGAATTATAATAGCAGATATAAAAGTGGAATCAACTGGGGTCAAATATCCTGATTTGCAATAACATTAATCCAACCACTGAGTCTAATAAACCTGACTGATTATTGGTTGTAAAAAAATGTGGTAAGTGAGTATCACGTGTATCAGGTATTTCTCCGAAATTTAAGGTGTATAAGGGGATTACAAGGTTATTATAAATATTAATGACTGTTTTCGAATAAATGTTTTTCATTTCTGCCTACAGGCCTCCTCCCAAGTGACAGTGAACTCCTCTGGCCGAACAGTGAAGAAAAGAATGCAGCAGCTGGAAGATGATCCTGAGCAGGAGGTACATTAGTATGGAGTAACACACTCCTAGCACCCTAACGGCTACATGTAAGCAACAAAGATTTTTTTTTTGGAGGATCGATTACAGTAAAATTCTTGAGAAGGATTGGTTTACCTGCTGTCCTTTTTCCATCAAATATCTTCTGAATTCCAGTTGAAAATTGTGCTGTTTTATCAGTGAGAATTGATCAGGTGCAGGGGTTGTCCTGAGCAAGATAGCCAGATGACTTAATCCTCAGGCTCATCAGCAATTATCAATTGTCCAGATTTAATTACATAATCCATACAGGACTTAACTTGTATGGAAGAATTGGCTGGTTTAACTGAATATTAAGAGAATTACAAAAAAATGTAAAGTACGGTTGTAAACATACAGGATTTGGCAACAATTTTTATTATTAGGTATTTTCTTGCTTTGGTGTTCGTAGACATTTAAGATGGTTAAATATGAAGACGAGCTGGACCTGTTAGCCATTGTGGATGTCAGTCACACAGAAAATGAGGGACAGGCCAGTGTTCGCCTCCACCACAATAAAAGTGGAGCATTGCTGAAAAAAATTGAACTTCAGGAACCATGGGATGTGGTAGGTATTACACAGTTCTCTATACCCCCCCCTTCCCCCCCACAACCTTCCCTTTCCTCAGAGCAGTATTTTCAACTAAGTGCCTTTCTTACTTACAGACCTACAGTCATGAAGTCTACTTTGACAGGGACACGATACTTCACATTGAACAAAAGAGGAACAACAGCTACTGTTGCCATGTTTATAAGATAAAACGAAGGACAAACTGATGACACTGTGAACACATGCATACGGAACACAAAACTTGTAAATATATTCAAATCACCAGCGAGAAATATTTTTACTACAAGTTGGATTTTTCCTATTTCACAGATTTTCCACAAACCCACTGTGTTGAGTAAAAGGAGATTTGTTTTTGTGGTGATGTCACTTTAAGAAGTCCTATAGCAGTTGAGTTGCCGTGACGTCACATTGTTTGCCCTTTTATATCTAAGGTCATTGCGAGAGGCTGTAAGTTTTGTAGCACCATTCATTAATAATAAAAGGTTTACAAACCAAATGTCCCTCTTCTTGTGTTGCAATTACAGACCCAGTGTTGAGTAAAAGGAGATTTTTGTGTGTGTGTGTGTGTGTGTGTGTGTGTGTGTGGTGATGTCACTTTAAGAAGTCCTAAAGCAGTTGAGTTGCAGTGACGTCACAGTGTTTACCCATTAAAATGTAATGTCATTGCGAGAGGCTGTAAGTTTTGTAGCACCGTTCATTAATAATAAAATTGGTTTACAAACCTGATGTCCGTGTTTTAATTACAAACCCAAATGTGTTGAGTAAAAGGAGACTGTTTTTGTGGTGATGTCACTTTAAGAAGTCTCGTAGCACTTGCGTTGCAGTGACGTCACGGCGTTTACCCGTTAAATGTAACTTCGTTGCGAGAGGCTGTAAGTTTTATGGCACTGTTCATTAATAATAAAACTGGGTTGTAACCCAGTTGTCCGTGTACTCGTGATGTAAAAAGTTATGTGTCATGCCATTGTCCGTTGTGTAATAGTGGTGGATGTGGCAAGTTACAAAACAGTGAGTGAGGAGGAAAAAAACCCAGAACAGCTCTGAGAGCACTTCACATTCCTGACTGCTTCAGCTCCAAGACCTTCGGTGTGTGAAGCCGACCCCACAGCCAGCCATGGAGAACCACAGGCCATTCCTAGTGCTGCTGTTCTTCGCCTTTGCAGTCGGTTTTATCGCGGTGGTGTTCGTCCTGAGATGGGTTTTACACTTCAGGGAGGGTTTAGCCTGGGATGGAGGAGCCAAAGAATTCAACTGGCATCCTCTTTTGGCTGTGACTGGTTTTATTTTCCTTCAAGGAATCGGTAAGAACTCCGTTCATTACTTGTTTACAATATCCTCATATGACACTACAGTACATCCATTTCCAGAACAGCCAAACTAGCGTTATATTTACTGCGCAGTGTGCACTTCTGTGTGTTTTTATGAAGTGAAGTAAAATCAGAAGCTGTAGCAGGCGACGCAACCCGGATCACGTGATCTGTCGAGGCGCTCGTGCGCAGGGAAGTAGCATTAAATGCTTGCTCGGTTGTCTCAAACTTTGTTTCTGATTCAAAATGAAGCAGATTTAGTAGGGAAAATGCTACCAGAGCGTAGAGGAGGAGTCATCACAAACCTTTAAAGTTTAGGCACTAGTCAAACTTCTGCAGTGAGAAACACAAGGCCACAGCCCATGTTTGTTCTGCTTCTGCACAAACACTCTGCAGCTCGAGTCTAGTGGAGCTGCATATCCTGCCTAACCAAAAGTGAACTCAGTTTTTACCAAAACTTTAGGGTTTTTCCATTCATTCATCTTCTGTGAGTGTTTAATCCTGGTGGTGAATCTGGAACTTGTCCCTGGAACACTGGGTATAAGGTGGGAATACACCCTGGATGGGATGCCAGGTTGTTGCAGGACAGCATGCAGACACTCACTGATACTTTTAGCGTAATCAATCCTACCACCAGCATGTTTCCGAAATGTCAGAAGAAGCCGGAAAACCCAGTTGAAACCCCCGGGGACTCCGGGGGATCATGTGAAACTCTACACAGACAGTAACACAAGCTCAGGATTGAACCAGCAACACTGGAGCTGTGAGCCTGCAGCACTACCCTCTGCACCACTGTGCCAAACCCTAATGAACTTTAATCAGACAAATATTAGGATAGGTCACATAGATAGATTTACTCAGCTATATGCGCAAAGGTTCTGTAGCAAGATTTCATAAAGAACTACATTGTGTTATAGGAAAGTTAAGTTTTATTAATCTCACTCAAAATTAAGAGACTGTTTTTCCCTTCTTCAGCGATTGTTGTGTACAGACTTCCATGGACTTGGAAGTGCAGTAAGCTGATGATGAAGTTAATTCATGCAGGCCTGAATGTGCTGGCCTTCATCCTGGCTGTCATTTCTCTGGTAGCAGTGTTTGACTTCCACAATATGCAGAATATCCCAAATATGTACAGCTTGCACAGCTGGGTGGGATTAACCGCAGTCATACTCTTTACACTGCAGGTAACATTCTTATGTTTTTTTGATTCAGTTAATTCATTTCTGCAGTCAAACACGTATGTTTTATATACATGTGTACTGCTGTAAAAAATATGAGTTTTTATTCATGATCCATTCTGTGTAATTGAACAGATTGTGCTAGGAGTTTGCATCTTCCTCCTGCCTGTAAGCCCAGGATATGTGCGAGCTGCATTTATGCCTATACATGTATTTAGTGGTCTGTTCATCTTTACCACGGTGATTGCTTCTGCACTCATGGGCATAACTGAAAAGCTCATATTTAGCCTGTAAGTATGCTTACGTAATCATACTTTACTGAACAAATCTCTGTACCATGTATGGAACATTAGCGGTTATTTATCTGCTTAGGAGGTAAATAGAGAACCTGCTACATCAGCATGCAGGTCACCTCAAACGTGTAATTACTGATATCCCTCGGTTTGTGTTATCCCTGTTTGCACAAAACCGCAGTGGTCACATGTAACAGTGGCAGTCTTACACGAAACGTCACAGTGACATCTCCCAGCTTGAAGTTTAGCACTTTACATTTAGCACTTAACAATAATGGAGAGAAATTGCACTTTTTTCATTACCGAATATCTAATAACTGAATGTAATGTTTTGCAATCGTATGCAGGAAAGATCCAAAATACAAAGATTCTCCTCCAGAGGCCACGTTTGTTAATGTGCTTGGATTGCTTATAACCGTGTTCGGAGCACTCATACTGTGGATCGCTACTCGGCCCTCCTGGAAGAGACCGAGTGAGCAGCTCCTGCTCACCTTGCACAACAGCGAACCAGCATCAGCCGGCACCAAAACAGACACAGCAGTGTCTGCGAGACCTGACCCAGAGCCGAACAGTGAGGCCCGCAGAAGAAATGGCAAAACAGAGGAGTAAGGAGGAGTAAGGAGCAGGCAAAACATCTCATCAGTGATACGATCAAGCATTTTTTTTGTGGCCAAAAGGATTTTGTACACTGTTACATATATTCAGTCTTTTTAGAAGAGCTGTTACATATATATATATATAATCGTATAGCTATTTTTGTACATGGTATTACAGTACACAGCAAGCAAGATTTCACTGTTATCATAGCTTTGAAATGAAAAACTGAATCTCTCTTCAGATTGAACTGAAAGTATCATTAAAGGAGTAACAGCCTTTCAGAAATTGAAGTCTTTTCCTGTTGCCTTATCAAACTAGTCTCTATTTAGCTAGTAGTCACTCATTAATCTGCAACAATATCATTATGCAAAAGTTACAATATAACTTCTTCATCTTACATGTTACTGTCACATTTACCAGCATTAACAAACAATAAAATATTCAAGCAGTGTTATTTATTTTTTCTTGTACTTCATGATTTCTTTAGCTCTCAAGTGATTTTCAGCTGCCCACCCCAGCAGCCCAACAAGATCAGGCTTTTCGCCTTGTCAGAAGCTGGAGTTATTCTGGAGATCTGTATAATTCTTGCCTTTAAATCATAGCAAGCTGCCAGTAATCTTTAACATGAGTAATACTAACTTGCCGTATTCCAATGTATTTATTCAACATGAGCTTGCAAGCAGTTCACATTGCAATCATGACACATGCTGAGAAGATGTAAGGTAGATGAAGTTGTATTGTTCATTATATCTTTGCTTGAATAATTATTGACATGCTCCATATGAAGAAATACTCGTCTCAAAATATTTCGTGTAGCCAAAATCAGAATCTGCAGCAGCCTTTTTTTTTTTTTTTAAACTTTAGCACATGGTTCGTTTTTACTTTGTGGAAACATCCGACTCATGCAGGACATGTGGCCCAGAATTTGAAGGCATTATTGTATATCAGAAGTGATTCAGATTATAATATAGTTCTAGGGGATTTTTTTATTTTAACTTTTTTAAACAGCCATATTAATATAAATTTCTCCAGATAAAGACTAAGATGAATGATAGAGTTTTGCTAGTGTTAATCTTAAGGCAGTAGATAAAAAAAAAAGGTTCCTAGTTGTAACTTCACTGTTTGATACACACATACAGTTAGTTGTTTGAGTTTTTATTAAACTATGTCTTTTATATATTGAAAGAGTGGGACCTTCAAGTGAAGGCTAATGGATATGTCACCTTTTACCTCTAAAATGTTATGCTTTGTGGTGATTTTTATTTTACAATTTTTTTAATAAACACAACCCAGTGCAAGACATTGTGATTTTGTTTGTAATTTTATTACATTTCTATAAATTGTCATTCATAAAATGAAATGATTTATAAAACAATGGAGAATTAAACAGCGTTTTACAAAACGGGAAAAAAAGTTTTTATTTTGGAAAGAAAATCTTAGTCTGCACAAATAAATAAAGCAGATTTAGGTTTTCCTAACTCATTTGCATGTCCTAGAAACCAGGTACTAGCAGGAAAATTATTTTGGATAGCGTTTTTTATTCTGAATATGATGCTTTTGGAAGCTCTTTGTGTTTTAAATTGTAGGATAAGTGGTGGAGACATCAGAAGTTGACCCCTACATACAAGGAATGACCTTACACAGGAAACGTAGTCTAATATGTTCTGCACTCTACATCTGATGTTGGCATCAGTGCAGGGTGTTTTTATTATAATTTCTAAGGTAGTACATACATGTTTTCAGTCTCATCTATTACAGTGAATGACCTAGAAAAATACACTGAACAACCACTTTATTATCTACAACTAACTTAGCTGAATTTCATGGACCTCCAGACTTCCATGAGTCAGCTGTAAAGTGTAATCCATCTATTAGCACTAGTGTGCACAAACCGGTAAGTGATGGCTAGGTGTATTTCTGGATGGATAGTTTAAGTGTAACCATGTATATGTATACAGGATACATGAACTGAATTTGAATCTGTAATATAGAACAAAAAATCCCCACTTCTGTTCGTAATCTGTATTTAACTACCTCAAACTACGCATCTTTTTTCTTGCAAGCATTTCAAATTTAGCTTAATGTTCCAGTGAATCTGATTTACCGCTATGCATTACTGATTAAACAGTCTGTTCAATGGACATAAATAATAAAGGCTCTGCTCTGTGTTTTAAAAAGCATTATGTAAACCTAATTAAAAATCTTTTTATAAGTGTATATTAGCACCTAGCTAATACCTGTCTTTTGGTACAACTCATGAAAGAGTGCTGTAAGAGCTAACATGCCCTGCAACTGTCTCACACTGAAGTAAATCATTAGTTCCAAAATGTCAAACAGTGATGGCAAACATGATGGTTACTTATACAACAGCGCTGTTGAATCATTGTTTCCAATTGGCCAGAAGGTGTTGATTGAGTTCCTATACAGCACAGTAGTGCCAGCTGCATGGCTTATATTAATGCACTCGTTCTAATATGTCATTGTTTCGATTGTAACTACTTACAGTATACAGGGACTTGAATGGCAGACGCTCCACATAAAAAAATAGTGTAATCATTAATATAGTGAAGTTTTCTGTGAGGAGACATGTATTTAACATTTTTGGAAGGAGTCGCCAGTGTTAGTCAGAGGTAAAACTGAGCACAAAACCTCCTTTAAGTTTTCTGACACAGGAAAGACTTCAGGACAGGGATTTGCAATTTCTCTGTAGAATGACAAGCTGCATGTTTTGTTCTTTACCTTTTTTTTGCCTTATTGAATTTAAAAGAGAGGCTGGAGACAGAATGACATGAAGTTAGACAACAGGAGCTAACTTGTTTTGCTAAAGTTCCAAAACCTTAAATGTAACAATAAAGGGATAAAAAGTACGATGTGTTGTTCATGAATTAATAAAAAAATTGTAATCATTGGCAAATTGCTGTGGTATAGAAGGAACAAAACAATTAGGGATGTGGTGTTTTGTGGGTGGTTATGGCATCACACCACCCCATCACTGATTATTTTCCTATAATAGCAAGCCCTATCATGCGACACGTTACTTAATGGCTTATTGGTTTTAACTAGAGTAGGTGCATCTATAGCATGGCCAGTGAGATGAAGCGTCATCTCCATTTTCAGCTGCAAATATTACTAATGTTCACTGAGTGCAAACTATAGATTTACTGGTTCAGATCACATACTGTAATACAAACAGAGTAATCCAAGTTATATTCAGTCAGTCCATATGTACTTGTATATCAGCTACCAAAGTTCTTGGTAATTAAACCTGCCGACTTTTTCTTCAGTAAAATCAAATGGATACGGTACTTTTGGAAACACACACCTATACGCACTGAAACTCACAGGAGTCAGACGGTGTATTCCTGGATAAGCACACTGCACTTGTTTTGTATGTTCTCTTCATGGTCCCGATATTCAGGCTACCTGTGCAGTTCCAAGCCACATTCCTAGCCACATCTGTTTTTGATCTAATATCTACTCAGCAGCAAAACTCACATACAGTATATGCAAAAATATAAGCAGCGAGTCCCCAAATATGAAACCCTGCCATACAGTGTGCTAGATTGCTTTCATCCACTGTGCATATCAGGTTATTTTATCCCGATAATCTGTCTGACGTTTGTATTTTAAGTAAATTTCACAGTTTCAGAAAGAACCTGGAGAACCTTTGGCTAATTAAATAAGACAGAAAATAAATAAGCACTATGCAAGTACGTTTCAATATTTACAGATTTAAAAGCAGTTACAGTAGTCCAGTAATCATCCAGAATTGTACAAATAGGCATTTTTTTAAGGCTGGTCCCAATTCTGTATACAAATATCAAAACAAAAAATATCTCTAAATTACACTCATCATTTGCTTGGTATTTTAAGACTTGACATCGTTGCTGTGTTACAAACCAGTGCATGAAAGGAGTCTTTTGTTTTGTGTTTCTTCTTTGTAACAACAGAGACTGTGCAAAGTCCTGAATCCAGGCTCCATTATATTTAGTGGACTCCAGAAAGTCCTAAAGTCTCTCACATTAGTGAGGTAAAAGTCTCAGGAGTAACTTTCATTCTCATTCCATACAGTCATCCATTGCTTCTTCTCAAATGGATCAAACATGATGCTTTCATCTGTAAAGTGGCGCGTCTCCTTACGGATCCTCACGGCGTGGTACTTAGGAATGCTGTCATCATACTTGGAACGTTTAAAAAATCCACACTGATGGACAGAATGCAAAAAAAACAGTTCTAAATGTCAGTGATTTTTTTTTTTTTTTGAAACTTGAAAATGTGAATCAGGTTTCAAGAGTGAGCGTTATTGAAAGAGCATGCTTGACAAGTGTGTATAGTGTTTAGAACAGGACACCCAGCAAGTCACACTAGCAAAGGAATATCTCTGAAACAAAACGGTAATGAAGGAATGAAAGACAAGTTAGATGTCTGCTTCAGAAAGAGGAAATGCAACAAAGCAGTGAGTGTAAGAAAGAAATAATTATTACAGATTCCAAACTTCACACAACAATGAAAAGTAAGGCACTCTGTTCACAAGAAAGCACTTTGCTCTTTCTTTTCTTCTTTTGGCAAAGCAAAAGATGCGTTAGTGATTAAAGCGTTAAAGCTGTGTGCCACATCACACTGGGGCACTACAGTGGCCTTGTGTATTTTACCCAGGCGAAGGCCTCTAGGCCTCAGTGGAGAGCTTGTCTGTGTCTGAGGGCTGAGCATGGATCTCAGCTTTGTGATACGCTGCGTCATATTGCTCTTTTTGGGCACGCTTGAAGAAACCACACTACAGAGGGAGCAAGGTGATTGATCACTGAAAGGTTGTGTTTTTGACAGAACACTTGGTAAAGATTTAAACCTGGCTGCCTAATAAACACTTGTTTTATTTTAACCACTGAAAGCCTTGAATATGTTTGTTGACCAAACAAAGTAATTTATGGAAATCGTTGACCTCAAATGATATCAGGATCCAATAAATATGGTAGCGTTTATAAACTTAACCTACTTTTTAGCTAAAGGATAAATATAAACCCTCCCCCAAAAATGCAGTCTGTTTAAATTGCTAGGCTTACCTTCCAGAGTAGAAGTACTAACAGGGCAAGCATCAGTATTCCCGCTAGTACGGCCACTAGAATGATCCACCATGGCACTCCACCATAGTGAGCCACTGTATTTTCAGGGAAGATCGTCAATTTCACCTTTCAGAGCAGAGAAAATAACAAATTAGTCATTATACAGATTTTCTGATGCAGTACAATATGTCATGGAGCTTTTTCTAATGGTTAATAGAATTAGGAGAGGTTTTAAACTGGTCTAAACATATCCTAGAAACAGTGGCCACTATACCTGTGTCTCAGGATTCTTCAGCAAAATGTTCTTAGCAGAGACATCAAGACTGATTGAGGCTTTCACTATCAAGTCAAGATAATTATACGAGGCATAATCCTGTTGTAGAAGAAAAGAGAACATGTATCATTTCTGTGCATTGTACACAAATGATTTATGCATATTTAAATGACTATGAATGCTATTTTACTTACTTCAAGGAAAGTCGTGTTCCAAAGGCGAGACCTCAGTACAATGTGCGCACTACTGTCCAATCCCTGTAGAGGGCACTTGATGTCCACACATTTCACATCCCCGGCACATGACTTAGAAAATGTATTAGATACAATTAGCAATGTTCAAGCAAGATCCTTTCTACTACAAGACTAATAATAATAAAAAGAAGAATTTCAAGTCAATTACCAGAGATTTGTATTTTCTTTTATCTGTGAAAAGAGATATTTTCCTCCCTTCAGATGTCCTGCTTGGGTCCACCTGACGCTTCCTTCTGGAGAAAGTGGATCCCTGAAAGAGAAAATGCTCAGTATAAAGTATGCAGTAAGAAACAGTGCAACTATTAGCTTAATGTGATAGAATAGTACTTATAGAAAATAGGGTCAAATAAGGAGAGTAAATAAGTATACTAATAAATGAAGAATTAGTGCAGGTTTGTTTATTAATCAGGTCTCTACATGTGGGAAATACACAGTACTGGGCAAAAGTCTTAGGCACATGTTAAGCAATGCTGTAGATTACATGTTTCTACATAAAATACTATAAAGAGCAGTAAACTATAATAAATAAAGCAATAGTCAATATTTAGAGTGATGACCATTTCCTTAAAAAAAGAGTAGTCTCAGGTGCAGTGTGTGCAGTTTTATAAGGAAATGAGCTGTAAGTGTTACTGAGCATCCTGCAGAAGCAGC